>SNQJ01S0020107.1:0-14006 GCA_010110895.2 Picea sitchensis | reverse complement strand
TCTGCATGTGCATTTTCCTTCATGTCCAAATACCTTCATCAATCTTGCGGTCCAAAACCCATGACTAGGGTTGACATCAATGACAACAACCAATCTTCCAACAATGTTGTCCTAGATTGTTATGTTGTCCTAGATTGTTATAGAAAGACATTTACATGTCTTGATGGAGATGGAAAACAAAGAATTGTGAAAGGATTTCCAAGACCCATCTCTATAAGGGAGATTTCAACATTATAGTTGAAGAGATGTTTCAGAAAATGATGTCAATTGTATGCAACCCATGTGGAGGACCCAGAAGATACAAAGGGGCCAAGACTTGAAGATTTCTTGATACTACAAGAATTTGAGGATGTATCCCAAGAAATACCAAGGTTGCCACCAAAAAGGGAGATATATTTATCTATTGATCTAGTGCCAATAGCTGCCCCGGTGTCAAAAACACTTTACATAATGGGTATTCCTGAGTTAAAACAATTACAAATGAAGTTAGAGGAATTGTTGAAGAAAGAGTACATACGTCCAAGTGTTTCACCTTGGGGAGCACCAATACTCTTTGTCAAAAAGAAAGATGGAAATTTGATGTTGTGTATCAACTTTCCCCAACTGATTAAGTCTACTATAAAGAACAAATATCCTCTACCCATAATTGATGACCTCTTTGATGATCTAAGAGGAGAAAATATATTTTCAAAGATAGACTTGAGCTGAGGATACGATTAGGTAAGAATCAAGGAAGATGACATCCAGAAGAAAAATTTTAGAACCAGGCATGGACATTATGAATTTGTAGTGGTGCCATTTGGATTGTCCAATGCACCAACTATATTTATTTTCTTAATGAATGGCATATTCATAAATTACTTGGATAAGTTTGTCATAGTATTCTTGTATGACATATTTGTCTATTATAAGTCTGAAGAGGAGCATGAACATCACCTAAGATTGGTATTGCAAGTGCTAAGGGAACAAAAGTTGTATGGAAATATGGGTAAGTGTTATTTTTATCAAGAACAGATCCATTATTTGGGGCACATTATTTCATAACAGGGTATAGCAATGGATCCAGAGAAGATTGAAGCCATTAGAGGATGGCTATCACCCAAGAATGTTTCATAAGTCAGATCCTTTATGGGGTTAGCCAATTACTACATAAGGTTTATAGCATGGTTCTCTAAGATTTCTCATCCCATCACTTCTTTGAAAAATAAGGGAATTAAATTTGAATGGAAAATAAAAATGTGAAGAAAATTTTAATTCGTTGAAGGAATTACTTACTAGTGCACCTATTTTGAAGATTGCTAACCCAAATGAGAATTTTTTGGTATGTAAAGATGCATGCAAGGAAGGTATTGGTGGATTCCTCACTCAAAATGGGTATGTAATTAGTTATGATTCCATAAATCTTAAGGAACATGAGAGGAATTATTCCACACATGATTTGGATCTTGATGCCATTGTTCACACATTGAATATGTGGAGGCATTATCTCATGGCAAAGAGATTTGAATTAAGAACAAACCACAATGGTCTGAAGTATCTTTTTGAAAAGCCAACATTGAATGCCAGACAAACAATATGGCTGCAATTTTTATGTGAATACGACTTTGATATCAAGCATATCAAAGGAAAAGAAAATAAAGTTGTTGAAGCACTTAGTAGAAGAGTGCATCTCATGTATTCTACAACTGTTAGTATGCATCAGTCAGACTTGAATAGCATACTTTTAGATGTTGTTATTATAGATAAACATTACCTATAGGTAAAAAAAAAATTATATCAAGGAGATTTAAAATAGAAAATGAAAGAGTATGATATGAAGGAAGATGGACTACTTATGCATAAAAATAGAATTTATGTTCCTAGTTCCAGAGAACTTAGGAATTTGGTATTAAAAGAAATGCATAATGTTCCATATGTTGGACATCCCGGTTACCAAAAAACAATTACAGCAATAAGAAGCCAGTTCTTTTGGCCATGAATGAAAAAGGATGTTGTTGATTACATAACCATATGTATGGAATGCCAGAGAGTAAAGGTTGAGCATAGACACCCAACGGGTTTGCTACAACCATTACCAATTCTAGAGAAGAAATGGGAAGTGATAACCATTGATTTTATAACAAAGTTTCCAAGGAGAACAAGGCAACATGATTCAATCATGGTAGTGGTTGATAAATTGACCAAGGTTGCTCATTTTGTTCCTATGAAAACAACTCATACAATAAATAATATTGCATAAATTTACATGAGGGAGATTTCTAGGTTGCATGGGATACCTAGGAAAATCGTATCAGACAAAGACACAAAGTTTACTTCAAATTTATGGAAAGGATTATTCAAAGGATTTGGTACAAATATGAACTTTATCACATCATACCATATGTAGTCAAATGGGTAGATAGAAAGGGTCAATCAAGTAATTGAATAAATGATAAGTGATGGATAAGACATCTAAGTGGGAATATTACTTGCACTTGGTCGATTTTTCCTATAATAATGGGTATCAAGATTTGTTGAAGATGAATCCATTTGAAGCCTTGTATGGTAGAAAATGTAGTACTCCAATGAGTTGGGAAAACCGAGCAGATAGAGTGGTACTTGGGCCTGAGTTACTAAAGGAAATGGAAGACTAGATGGTTAAGATTAAGCATAATTTAAAGACAACTCAAGATAGACAACAGGTTTAAGCCAACAAGATGTTGGTTGTGGAGCCTGATTATCTTCTTGATTCAGAGGTCTTTTGTTTTCAGCCGTGTTTATACCCCATGAAGTATTTACACCCCAGAAGTATGTACACACTTCCACACAGGGGAGTGCAGAGGGGGGTTACCCCCTCTACGGGTTCTAGGGGGTATGGGGGAAAGCGGGCCGACGACGGGGGTTCAGGGTTCGGGGGCAAAGCCCCCAAAGGAAAAATTAACTTGTAAATGTATATTATAATTTCATTGTAAATATGGACCGTTCATTATAAGGTCGCAGATCTAACGATAGAAATTACATTATGTTTTTTTTCCCTAGAAGGAAACCCTCTGTTATGAGGGAAATGTATTGATGCTATGCATGATGGAGAATATTGTATTATGAGATAGGATACTATGAGAGAAATAAGAGAAAGTTACAACAAGTTTGTTGTAGGCTGTATCCCTTCATTTGTTGGATAATAATAAAGGAAGGACCTGGCAATTTCATTGGTGGATGTAGCCCACACTGGGTGAATGACGTAAATGAGTGTCTTTATTGTATTGTGTATCTTCTATGTTTTGTTTCTACATTTGTTTTATTTTATTTCTCTACGATCATGTTTTTCTAACACAAGAATAGGACAACAAGATAATTTAAAGTAGGAGAGCATGTGCTTTTGAAAGTAAAGCCCAAGAATAGATCTTTGAATTTGTGTAGATGTACAAAGATGGTAGGCAGATATTGTACAAAGATGTACAATATCTCAAATGGACCACAGAGACATGTGCTTTTCCATGAATGTGCATATTGTATTTCATGTCTCTTTTCTAAATAAATATGTACATAATCCTAACCATGTTATTGATTGGCATCTGATTTAGGTAGAGACAGAGGGAGACTTTCAAGTCTAGGAAGTGCGAACATTGGACAAAAAAGTCAAAATGCTCTGGAATCGAGCTATAGAGCTGGAAAAATTTCATTGGACCTGCTACGGTCCTGAAGATGCTACCTAGGAGCATGAAGATGCCATTCAAGAAGAGTACCCACAACGTTTTGAATAAATTTTGCGATTTTGATCTTTTTTTTGTATATGCACTAAGGACAGTGCCAAAATAAGGGGGAGGGGATGTAACACCCCTAATTTTGATCCCCAATATTAAATAATACATTGTTACATTACTGAGAGGCCAGAGTGCCTAAAAAATTATTAAAAGGCCAGTGTGCCTAAGAAATGTAATCTGTGATAATTATTAAAAATAAATACATCTATGGTTGCTAAATGGACAAGGACTAGAGTTATAGAGGACTATGATTCTACAAGAGAGGGGGTTTGAGAGGATACATGTTTATTTCATTTTATAATTACCCATTTTTTTTAATGCGGCGGGGGGGTAATTGGTTACATGATCTCTTGGGGGGAATGCCAATAGGTTCTTGATCCCCATGAATAACAAAAACATGTCCCTGGTCCGTGGAAGGCATTCCCCCATTGGCTAATTCTCTCATTCGTTTTGGTCATTCAATCACTCTCATTCTTGTCCCCATTCTGGTGTTGTTGCTAGTCTCCTCACACATTCATTCACCAAATTTTTCTCATTGTTCATACTCTTTGGTGGAGTCTACCCTCTATTCATTCATTCACATTGGCTTGGGAAAGGAAATCAGACCATTGAAGAATAAGAAAGGTTTATTTGTTGTGGAGATTGTTGGTCTAATCCATCCATGATTTGAGGCATGCATGTCTGAGATGCTTGGCCTGTGTTCTTTTTTTCTCAGAGCTATGAGTCTTGAGATTCCCAACATGGAGATTTTGGACCAACTGCATTGGTGCCTTGGAAGGAGAAGGACTTCCTAAGGAACTGCATGGCAGAGAAGGGTGGAGGTCCATTCTCTTGGGTTGTGCAAGATGGGTAGAACATAGTTGGGTACTTGGATTGTTGTGAGTGTTGGAGAATCCTGTTAGAGCTTGAGTGTTCACTAGTTTTGGAAGACGAGTAACACTTTGGAACCATCCTTGTGGATTCATAGCCCTGGCTTAGTGGTTACATATTTGTTGAGACTTGGAACAACAATGTTTACGGTTGGGTGGAACGTCGTTGGTCTGCATCCATTCAGTGGTTCTCTTCTATAAATATAAGTGCTCTCTTTTATGGTATCCGTTTCTTGTGTATTTATTTCCACTACGTATTGAATTATTATACCTAAGATTTGTACTTATAATATGCATGCTTGCTAGTTAATGCCATGCATGGTATATTGTGCATGTTTGTTATGTTGTAGTATGAATCTTGATCATTTCATGTATGTATTTCATACTTATTTATTAACTAATTGTTATCAGATATTCAAAATTAGTCAAGAGGTGCGATCTTGATATGGCATGTCCGATCTATGGGAGGTTGGGTATGTTACAATATTAGTCCAAGAGAGTTTATCAAATAACACTAACAACCATGGCCAACTTTGATACAATGGAACGAATTAATTATACGCCTAGGAGGGGGAACAATGTTCAATCTCTTTGATGGAAATTTTTTCGATTGGTGGGATCACCAGATTCCTACCATCGATGATTATCCATATAGTGGGATATAATTTTCCCATGACCCGGACATGATTTTTCCTATTGGTGCAACACTTGGAGATAAAGGTAACTTTTCTCTTTTATTGTTTAATTTTTATTTTCGATTATATTTATCTTATCAAAATAAAGAAACACATGTGTTTTTGTGAGATCCATATTACTAACACTTATCTCTTAAATGTGTAGATAGCACCCTTGTGAGATGAGCATGACTCCTACATAATAGGCATCACAAACAATATGAGATAGGGCCTAGTGATGATCCATTTAGGACTTTACAGAGCGTTAGGAGAAACATGGAGGCTTTGAAACACTCAGTCCCTATGGCCACCATAGATGATCTTCCAGTAGGGATGCAACATCACATTGATGGTGTACCCCATACATGGGTTTGCCTCTTCTGGTGTTTAGCGACCACCATAGTTTTGTATTATAGGGCTCATTGACCACAAGCCTAGAATTTTATGTGCCAAGGGAATCATTTTTTACTTATGAACATTTACGGCTACGAGCTTTAATTTTGTATTATGGACCTCTTTTTGGACACATACACACACATATGCCTTTTTGTGTGTTATTCTAATCTATTTTCAAATAATGAATATTTACATGTGTCAAAGTTTTGTGCTTGTATTTAATGATGAAACAAATGCCAATATAGAATGTAATTAGCATATGAATCAATTACTATATTTTATTTCCTAGGAACATGTACATATGTAATAAAATCAAAAGATCGTTCGAGGAGATGTACTCTAAGGAAGCGATGTATCAAAACTGGATCACAGATACAATATAATACATTCAACTGCAACAAAACCAACTGAGAGTCTAAATAGAATTGGAGGGATCGAATTCCATATGGAAAAGTGTCTTGAAAAAGTTTGATAACAACACTGTACTCAGCTATATTATTCGTAGTTTCCCTGAGACAAACACCTCCAAAGGACACTAGCTGGTTAGTGGGTGAATAGATCATCCAAGCAGCATAAGCGAGATTACGCGTGTGGTGATTGACACTATCTATGAATCCGACATAGACTGATGACTCCCATGGAATATGCCACATAGCAGAAGAACAACCGTTAACAATGAAAATAAAGAAAAAACAATTATATAACCTATATTCAAAATTTGAACCATGTTTACAAGATAACTAGTACTTGAGTTGTGAGGCTCAAGCATAGTACCCTTTAAGGTAGAGCCTATTTCTAGGATCTTGAAACACATTAGCCTCATAATCAATTAGTTTTTATGCCCCTTTTCCAATACACATCTTACAATATATGGATCGTGCCATAGGGGGTTGAACTTTCATTCTCCTAATGCATCCTTATCTTGGTCATAGTCAAAAACAAAGTCACCTTTAGATAACACCCTAGGACGAACATAATTATCATATTGGGACTTGACACATTTCTTATGTTCCTTATTTGCTAAAGTGACATCTCGACATTGTTCATCAAGATGTTCCAAGTAAACGATGCACTCTTTAAGCTGAGTCATATTGGGGAGGAGCTTAACAACAATTTTCAGCAAAAGGATTTCACATTCAATCGACAAAACTGCTTCCACTCCATGAATAAGTTGAAAGGGTGAGAACCTTGTCACTGTTTTGACAGAGGTCTGGTAGGCCCACAATGTCGGATATAACATCAAATAAAAATTTGATCTAGCCGAGTTGACAATTCTCCTTAAGATGGTTTTCAAGGATTTGCTAATGGATTGGACTTGACCATTAGCTTGAGGAGAGTAAGGAGAAGAATGCTCCTACCTAAAACCCAGTTTAGATGTTATTTTGGAGATCATGCAGTTCTAGAAGTGACTTCCATGATCAATGAAAATATCTTTTGGAACCTTGAACCCAGCTATGACTTGGTTGAAAATGAACAGTGTTGTAGTTTCCCCATCGTTAGTGATTGTTAGCATGGATTTTTCCCACTTTGTAAAGTAGTCAACTTCCACTATGATGTATCAATTCCCCCTAGATGAAGCTAGGTGGCATGTCATGAAATATACCTCCTACTTTGTGAAGGGTCCGATGATAATAATAGGAAACATGGGAGTAGGGTGCATGTGCATCGTTTTAGTAAATATTTGACAAGGATGAGATTTCATGACTGCTTCAACACAATATTTAAAGACCATAGAAAAAAAATAACCAATGTGTAAAACCTTTTGGGGTTTTTCCAACCTTGATAAGTGACCACCACATGCTCTGCTATGGTAATCATTTAAAGATAAATTTGCTTTATCATGAGTTAAGCATCGATGAAGAATTGAGTCCACCCCTCATCGATACAAAGTGTTGGCGATAATAAGGTAATTCGTAGCTAGGTAGAGGACTTGTCGTCGCTTGTCTCATGAGAAATGTGGAGGGAAATTTAGAGTTTGGATATATATGACAATATCCCCAGACCAAAGATTTGATGAAGAGTTGAGGAATATATGCTCATCTAGAAATGAGTCACTAAATTTATTATCCTCAATATCCACTGGAAACTCTAACATAAGTTTGACATAGACTAATGACTTCTTGGAATTGGCAGACTAAAAATATAAATTTAACTTCTGAAGAAAAATAATCCACTTTTTGTACTTTCCTCCAATGATTCGACGAGTGAAAACGTACTAGAAAGGATTAACATTGATGATGACTATTGCCTTGCGTAATAACATATAATGTTGGAGATGTTGACCATCATGGAATGTTGCTAATTTCAATTTATCCATGTGAGAGTACTTTAGTTTAATACCTAACAATGAAAAACTCAAGTACTAGATGACATGCTCTTGGAGCTCACCATCCTCCTGAACTAAGACCATGATAATCAAATATTTGGCTACTGCAATATATAGCAGGAATTCTTGATTATAATATGGGGGGATAATCAAGGGAGTGCATATTAGAGCCTTCTTAAATGCATCAAAAGAATGCTGTGCTGACTCATCCCAATGAAAAGGAGCCCCTTTCTTCAAAAGGTGCATAAAACCTTTTGTGATATTAGCATAGTTCGGTACAAAACACTAAAGACTTTTTTTCTTTCCTTGTAAACTTTGAAGATGACATATTGTGTGCAGGGGAGGGAACTATTCTATTTCTTAAACCTTTAATGGGTCAACCATGATCTCTTTAGTTGAAATTATGAATCCTAAGAGACTTCCTAACGTTACACAAAATATGCATTTGTGTGGATTTAAGAAAATTTGATAGTGATGACATATTTCAAAGACAAGGAGGAGATGTAAAATATGTTGCGACGTCTTACATGAGTGGGCAATGAGATCATCCAAATAAGTATCCACAATGTGCTTAAGATCGTGAAAAGTGAACATCATGGCCCGCTAAAAGGTGGCTCTATCATTTTTAAGGACAAAAGGCATCATTTTGTGTACAAAGGTTCCCTAAGGAAAAATAAAAGTCGTTTTATGCTGGTCCTTGGGGAAGATTTGTATTTGGTTATAACAAAAAGGTCGTCCATAAAAGAGAAAATCTCACTTCCTGCACACTCGTCAAGGATTTAATCGATGAACGGTGTAGGGAAGTTATCCTTGGGACACGCTTTATTCCAATCACGAAAATACATGCATGCAATAATTGTTCCATGTTTCTTGTCGACCAACAAAGGGTTAGACACCCATTATGTCAATAGTACTGGGTAGATAAATCTAGATTTAAGTAGATTCTCCACCTCAGTTTTGATTGCTACCACTTTTCTTGGGTTGAACGGTTGTAAATTCTTCTGAATAAGATTGGAATTTTCATATGTACAAACCTCATGTTCGACAATCTGGGAATCTATGCCAGGCATTTCCTCATATGACCAAGAAAAAATGTCATGAAACTCTTTAAAAAGTGTCGTATACTGGAAAATTTCTTGTTGAGAGAATTCTTTCCCTATAAAAACATTCTCGACAACATTATGGGTTCTATAAATGTTGATCGGGATGGTTTTCGATATATTCTCCATATTCCCCTCGACATGTATACCATCCTTAGCTAAGGGTTTTATCGTCTGGCCAACACTTCTACTCACGACCGACTTGAATTCTCCTCTTTCTACATGACTAATTTTGGGGAGGAAATATGATATATGATGCATATCCTCCCACAACCTTTCACCTCCAGTGATTTCCTTGATAACAACCTCAGCTGAAGGAAAAATTGTTTCAAGACATTCCTAGTAAATTGAAGAATTTTTATCCCGGAAGGGATTGGGAAACAAATCGTCATCCTCTATCCATATAGGAGTCTGATTAGGGTCAACAGTTGTGTGTTGAATAGTTTGATAAGCAATCTGAGCTGCAGATAGTGGCATATCCATCTCGACATGTGTGAAACCATAGAATGATTCACATGGCAAGGGTAACACCCATGGATATTGTATATACAAAGTGATAAATGATGTGACTCTTGTCACCTGAGCCAAAGTACTTGACTTTTGAAAGACGACCGGGCTGGAAAAAATATAAGTTACCAGTATTGGGAAATCAAAAGTTCCCATGAGTAGACACATTCCAACACCAATAATCTCAGTTGTTGACTGAGATTTTTCAATCTAGGGAACAATGGATCCTGTATTTGATGTGGATCTAGAGTGGTTAAAATCCATCTGATTGATAGTCACAATCCTTCCTTGATGGGGAAATAAAAAAAATTGAAATATCAATCAGAAGAAAATTTTCATCAAATAAGTCCAACTCCTTACCAATAATAGATTTTAGTTGAATGACGCTTTGACTACCTCTACTTATATAGAAACAAACTTGCCTCCTAACTATATCTGTAAAGAGGAAATAAGTCTGTACAACTTAAAATATCATCTGTAAAAAGAGGTTAGCAAAGTGGGAGATGGTGCGAGTTCTAGAGAGCCAATATATTTCTAGCAGAACAGGGACATGACACACGTTGAAGCACCCTTATCAAGAATAGTCCTCCTGATGATGTGTTTCACATATACAATATCAATATGTAAGGCTACATCATAAGTAAGGTGACGATTCACATCACTAGCATCAAACTTCACAGTGAGTAGGATGGAATAATCCACCGCTCTCATCAAGGATAAAAATGTGATGCATTGCACATGGAAACTTTGAAGAACCTATAAAGTAGACATCGCACACAACATTTGAGATGAATCCTAAATAATTGAATAATTGTGTCCAACTCGAGCATTAAGGTTATACAATGTATGTTTGTACACACCCTTTGGTATGCACAACATCATTTCCTTATCAGGTTTTTCTATATGGAGAGTCCCCTAAGGATCAAACGTTTATGTACCTTTTGTTATCGACTCTGAATTACCATAATCACAAGTTTTGGTTGACAAATCTACCTTCTATTCTTTTCACTTTCAAGAATTAACCATATTAAAAAATGAGAAATATCCATCTGACAAAGGGGCACTAGAAGTGCCCCATTGCAGATTGTAAGTGGAAGAGACAACTTGCATGTTCTGTCCTTGAGGAAACAGATTTTGAAATATAGTAGGCTATTGTTGTTACAAATTTATTAAGCATTTGGATTCTTCCATATTTAGACATTGATGAGTAAGGTGATCATCCTTACAAATATTGCACGGGAACTTCACTTTCCTCTTCTCATTCTTTGCCCCCTCATCATTCTTATTAGATTTTTTGTCATTCCCCCCACTACCCTTATTTCCCTTTCATTTATTTTTCTCTCTGGGATGATAAGGACCCCTCTAATTTTTCGATTGTATAGTGTGTACATTTCAAGACTGACTGGTGGGGGTGTCCGAGCCAGTGGCTAGACCGGTCATATCTTTTTGTATGGACAACTATTGCATCTAGTTTGAGACCAAATCTATAGCTTTTCTATATTAATAGGAACCGATAATGCCATCGACATGTGGTCCTGAGATCAATTTTTTCAAGTCGATATTCAATTGTGGTATGTTGGGCATGATATCATGGATCATACCTAATTGAGAGTAAACCAATTCCATTTGTTTTGCTCTAAATATTTATTTCTCTTCTCTAAACACTCTTTAAGTGGATAGATCCTTAGAAATATAAGGAAGAAGTGATTTAAGGAACCATTCTAATAGAAACTATGGTCGAACCATGTATTTAATAAATATCTTTTGTCTCCTCCATTCCCAAATATGATAAAAAAAAGTGTGTATCCTTATCTTGTTCAAAGTTGGCCAAACGTTATGTACCAACATCAGACCAAACAGGGAGTTGGAAGTGGTTCAAAAAAACCATAATGAGATCACCAAATGTCATGTACTTGGATATCTCTGGTTCTATATAAAATTACACGATGCCCTAGTGAGGGTATGCTTGAAAAATTGTGACTGGATCAAGTCATCATTTTAACTAATCATACGAGCACCAGAAATATCTAAAATGAGGCTATTTTAACTAATCACTCTTTCCTTCGAACTTTGGCATGTATGAGGCTATTTTGGTGGGTACCATAGGCCATCTTGGGTTGTGATGAATCAGTTCATTCAACAACTCAGACAAATATCTAAAATGAAGAGTTTCTAGAAACAATATCCTAGGTTACATCATCGACTGATTAACACCTTGAAAAGAAGGTCCTAGATTGCAACTAGCACCAGGTTTCCAGGAAGAGTTTTTTGATACACCAAATATTTAGATAAAACCTTGTTGGCTATGGTTAAATCAAGGATAAGCTCCACCCATTTGATTCTAGATGGAAAAACATGGTTTCCCCGTGCCATACCTCCTTTTGAAGGAACTAGTCCTTGTATGTGGTTATACTGACTAAGAAATGGGTTTCCCCCTGATGGCATCCCTTGTGAAGGGAAAGAACCTTGCATGGGATTATACTGAGCTTAGAATGGGTTTCCCCCTGCCGACACTACAAATTCAATGAACGAATTACTCTAGAATCCATCATATAATGAGAATGGAGTGGAAGTGGATGACATGCTAGCTAAACTCGTAGAAGCACCCTACCCCTAAAGGGGTCAGGACTGGAAGATGAGAAATTCCCACTCCCAAAGGATGGGAACGATGGAGGAATGTGAACTCCATCTGAAGGGATCTCTTAGTAGGGAATTGAAGAATGCCCCACACCAATGTTAGAAACCTGGGAACTAGCCGACATGTTAAGCATTCCCATCAACAAAATACTGAATGAGAAAGTGTTTGTTGTTGATGATAATGACATGGATACACTCATATAAATAGTGGAACCAAAGACCAATGGAGCAATGATATTTCTATTCATTGCATTAGACATACCAGGAGGAAAGATCTTGCACGTGACTATTGCTGAAGTGGGATTTGTAAAGATTCTCAACCTAGACACTTGTGGAGTGTCATCCGTAGTAGCCCAATGAAGAGGGATACTATTAGTAAATTCTTATATAGTAGGTGGAACTTGCACTGCTGGTGATGAAAAAGTTTTGGTTAATAGAGGGTTCAAATATGGAGTGTATTCTTCATCTTTGAGATCTTCAACAATTGCAACCTTTGATTCCAAAGCGTTAAGTTTTAAGGGCTCCGTGGATGAGATCTCGATTGGACTAGTTAGTACGAAAACACCGGATTGGTCAATAAAATTCCTTAGTGGAGGAAGGGGAGAAATATTTATAACTTCTTCTTCCAACAAAAGAACTTGAATTCTCCTCGATCTAAGAGGATTTTGG
Source organism: Picea sitchensis (assembly GCA_010110895.2). Classification (NCBI taxonomy): domain Eukaryota; kingdom Viridiplantae; phylum Streptophyta; class Pinopsida; order Pinales; family Pinaceae; genus Picea; species Picea sitchensis. Next base: position 1,085 of record SNQJ01S0020107.1, on the reverse strand, counting down.
TCAACCACTTTGAGTTGTCAACTTTGGGTGACTGCGTACACGCCTTCCTAAGAAATTGTACGATCATTAAGCACACCAATAGAAAATCCTAAATGGTAACAACAGAGACAAATGACCTTGCTAATATCCTGACCCAGGTGGATTAAATCCTGAGATCAAAATAGTCACAAGGTAGGGTAAGGGACTTTCGAATGAAGGCAAGGGTTCATTAAGTCTTGTGTAACAATGAATGAAGGAATGAGAAGCAGTTATCCTGACCTCCATTGATCAGTCTTATCCAATACAAGTACCCATGCTTCACACGACATCCTCCAACAATATTGAAAAGTGTGATATGAAATCTACTCAAGGTACCACGACAAAACCCCCTAGTCACCTTTGAGATCCCTAAGAAAAGAAAATATGGTTACCAACTCGTAGTCAGTGTCCAAGGGGCATAGTCAATAGTTAGGATCGAATGTATGGGAAGGGTAAGAAAATCCGAAGCTTCTCTAGAGGACTATATATAAAATGGCTAGAGTCACTTCATAAAATTTCAAAACTAGGTTAGAAGCTCCAGAGGATTGACGCCAAAACGAGAAATATCACTTTAAGAAACTTTAAAGAGGTTCAAATTTTGTAGAGGAATGACACTAGATGAGTCAATATCACATTAGGAAAACCCCCTAGTATACTATCTCTCCACTATGCTCAGTTAATCTTGTTAAATTATGATCTTGATTTCTTATGCATATTAATTCTTTTATTTTCTTCAATACTTTGATTCCATCTTAATATACTTCAACAATTCCAAATCATAATCGAATAGAAATAATTATATAGATAAGTAAACATGCATATCAACAACACATATACCTTGAGGAAACCTTGTACATGGAGAAAACCCCCAGCAAACAATATTCCTTTATTGCATTAATAATGTAAGATCTCTTACAAATATCCAGCATGAATGTTCTGCTCTCAAAGAGCTTGCCAACATGACTCTAGCCTGACAAAGACTTACAAGACCTTGCTGAAATACACCTTTGATATGTTGCCTCTTTATCACTGATGTGATCCTCTATTACTTCACCCTCAACCTGCAT
>SNQJ01S0020106.1:56624-70007 GCA_010110895.2 Picea sitchensis | reverse complement strand
AGTCAAGATGATTCACAAGAGGACGATGTCCAGCGGAAAAAGTCACCGTTCAGTTGGTTTGGTAAGAAATGGTTGGATTTCTTAACCAAGTGAGGCTTGCATTTTTCTGATTGTAAATACATTTTTCAGCGTTATGTGTGCATTTCTGGGAAGGTCGATATGATGTTTGAATGAGTCTCGACTGATGATTGATGATTTTCTGACGACTATGTTGTGTCGATCGTGTTGTTCGACTTGTGTTTAGTCGATGGTGTTTATTGACTTGAAAGTTGATTTTGAAAACGCCATGTGCTTTGATAAAGTACGAGATGCGACAGTTTGTTTGAAGAACAAAGATTTTTTTGGCATCATTTTCAATCTTGTATGATTTGCTTTTCAAGATTGATGGTTTTCTTGGCTTGTGACAAGATGTCGCAGGAAGTTTTTGCAGCCATTGGAGAGCTTATTTTGTTGACGCCAAAGAGTTCGAAGAGGGACTTGATTCTCAGTGGGAAGGTTGGTAGTCTTCCAAGCACAGAGAGAGTAGTGGGTCAGCAGCAGCCAGAGAGCAGAGGTTGAAGGACATAGCCAGTTGCAGTACAAGGCATGTCAGAGTATTCAGGTGATTGTCGAAAAGATTTTGATATAACTTGAAATCAGATAGATAAGCTTTTGTGGGTCCAAAAGCCTTTCAGTGGGAAGGTGTGATCAAAATCTGGACCAGGGGGCAAAAATTTGCTCAATTTTCAAAGTGCTCGGAATGCAACGAAAACAGTGTCATTGCGTCCGTCTCGTCTTCCTGATTCCGGCGGTATATTTACTTTCTCAAACGGAGTCCGTATGGAGAAGATATCGCGATCTGTTTGTCGAGCCAAACATGCAAAAATTTGATGCTGACTGTACCTGTCTGTACAGTCCGTACAGGACACGTGGCAGGGCCGTACAACATACGTGGCATGTCCGTACAGGACATGTGGCGGCTCCAGTTGATGCCACGTGTCATGCGGTTTTGGACTTTTTGGCACACAGTTTGACCAATTCAGAAGTGACACGTGTCACCACTGGATGGGTGACACGTGGCACAGGATGACATCAGCATCCTACGTGTCGGCTGACGTGGCAGGCTGACGCAGCATGTGACTGGACCGTATGGCGATGACATGGCGTGTTTTCATTGGTTGATGTTGGCAAATTGGATTGCGACACGTGTCATTTATGTGGCGAATGGTATGAGGGCACGTGGCCCAATCCATGGGCGCCACGTGTCCCTCGTTTATTGGTTATTGGGTTTGCATACAAAAGTTTTGTATGTCACCGGATGGATTTGAACCAGCGACCTCCTCCACGCACAACTTTTTTGCACCGACCATCCGACCAACGGACCATTGATTGAACCTTGTTATGGAGACGGGTTTATTTTTATTTATGTTGGTGCATTGTGTATTGGAGTGGGGGGTCGGGCCGGGGCTAGCCCCGACCCATGGTTGTATTGTTTATTATATGACCGTAATTTTTGTATTGGCGCGCGGATTATAATATGGATCCGTTATAACATATGGTCCATAGTTTTTTAATACATAACCATTGTATTAATGTTGTGCGGGTATGCATGTAACCGTTGAATTATATGTGGCACGGGTTTATAACCCAAAGTTTATGCCATTTATATATTGTGTAACAGTTATTTTAATGTGCGCGGTTGTATATTGTGCCATATGCCGTGTTTTGGAGCACGTGTGTTGGTTACCACAGTTATGTGCGCGGTTTCAAACAGTTGGCACGGTTTGTAAAACCGTTGGCCCTTTTTATTATAGCCCGAGGTCGTATAGACCATATGCCCGGGAGCTAGGCGGTTGGGGGCTGGAGGCGCCCTAACCGTCCTACAGTTTGGACCATTTTCAGAACCGCTCAGTGCTGGGTTTAAACGCGCGTTTTGGAGCGTGTTCCAGGTTAATGCACACAAAGGTGCGTTTTGTAGAACCAGTTCCAGCAAAGTAGAAGGAGGAGAATGGAGGAGGTCTAACTTTCTCAGTTTTTGGCCGATTGAGGTGCCGTAAAAGCCCAGCCAGGGGTTTTTGGACGTGTTGGATCCATTGGTGCTGTTTTCAAGGCCATTTGAAGACTTCTTCTGCAAGTTTTTCACCGTTGAAGTTCCAGGAAGCTTCAGGGAGCTTGAAGCCCCCTTTGATGGAGGACATAGTTTGGTGAGCCTATGTTTGTTTTCTGTGAATGAATAATCATTTTTGGCTAATTGATATGCTCTGAACACATTGAGACAGCTTTCAGAGGCTTTTGATGACTTTTACAGGTGTTTTTGCCAAAGAGAATCTCAAGGAATCTTATGGCCACATGTAGAAGAGGTCATGCCCGGATGAGCCATGATCCGTTTTCAGAGTTCTATTAGTCATTTTTGGGGTTTTTATGTGTTCTGATCTCAATGGTACATTTTTTTTTTCCATTGGAGTTTAGAAGCAGCTTGTAAAAGAACTTTTGACTAATTAATCCCAGAGAGCCAAGTCCATTATGGAGGCTCAAGGAGATGTAGCCCGTAGGGGGGTGAACTCCTTTATCATGTTGTTCTTGTTGTGCATTTGATGGTTCATTTGCTGCAAGTTGTGTTGATGTGTTTTCATTTCAAGCACATATTTAACCATTCAAAATAACATATCCTCATACATAAGCATTTACAAGAAGATACATGAACATTTAAAGGAAGAAGCATAAACTTAACACATAAGTTTATATTTCATATTTATACACATGAAGCAAGGTCCTGTTAAAGTTTATTTTAATGAAGTAGGGGTGCTTGCATAGCATAACACGTCAGCCTTCTATTTTCAGATCAGATATAGAGAGGATCTTGGTGATGAATGTGCTAATAGTCATCACGTGAAAGATGTAAAACAATTTTTTGCATGCAAAGATAAATTAGTATATCATCATACCAAGGATCCTCAAACAAAATCAAAAAAGATGTTCATCAAGGAAGGTATCATTGATGGGTGGATCTTCAATGTCAATCAAGAGGTTAGTGAGGAACTCGGTGAGAGATGAGGATTTATTTCTTTTGGGTGTAGTAAATTCTAGATCAAATTTCTAAAGAATAATATCCAACAAGTGAACTAACTATTGATAAGTCATTGGCATAGTATGCATTGCATGGGATTTGAATTTTCTACCACCTTGGTTACAAATCATAATGTAGTGGTGAAGTTTTTGAATATCATGGACCTTTCCCAAGGATAACTTCTCATCATGGTTTGGGTGAAGTGGGGAATTGGTAGTTATCTTATGGACAAGTTTTTGAATGAATTGCATTCAACAGAGTGTGGATGACGTACATATGGTAACATTATGGGATACTCTTCCTGCAAGTGGAGCAGCTATAGATTAGAAAGTGGAATTTTGGTGTACTCTTTTGCATTTTTGCTCAATGCTATATTGACTGGATAAAAATTAATGAATAGGATAATGATGAACAAAAATTTAACACTGTAAATACTGAGACACCCCCACCCCGGGACAAAACTAAAAATTTACCACTAAACCTTACCGACAATGCCTCAAGAAAATTACTGTTAAATTATTGTGTCGAAACTATTTTGATAGAAGACATAAATTTACCTGGACTGAATGCTCGCAGCTCCAACACCCGCCCGCCCGCAGCAACGATGTGCAACACTATCACCTAGCATTATCGCCAACACCACACAATATCAACTAACAAACAACTCGAAAAAAACTATAACAGTCGCGATGTGCAAGTAATATATAAACCTTTTTTCGGTCGAAAGGTGCTTTCGGCCGAAAAGATGTTACCGGATTAAACAATTTTGTCGGGCTAAAATTGTACACAAAAATCGAGGGCATTGTCATGGTACCATTCAATTTAACGTTCAAAGGTTCGACCGAAACATATTTCGGCCGAAAAAAACATTAATTCGACCCAAAAAAAGGTCTTTCGGAATTTTGGAGACCCGATGCTCACAAAAGTGTTACCCACCTTCATGAATTTACCTTGTTCTAATAAAATTCTTGTGGGGAAACATCTACTTGGTCACTTGAATGCAAAAGAAAAATATTACAGAGAGATTTACAAGAGAGTTTCTCACAATCGACAAATGACCCTTCATGCTCTTTAAATAGAGATCATGGACCAATCGAGTGTTAAGCCATGGATCGATGTAGTCATTAAGATCGAGGAGAATATGAGCCATCAGATCACTATATGTCGAGAACATATTGTGATCATCATATAACCTAACTACAAATGCATACTAAATAAACACAATTTTACTTAACGACACATTAGACCAAATTGATCTTAATTAACTCCTAAGTGTCTAAATATCCTAACATGAACCCAGTGGAAATTTTAATGAATGTCTCAATAGGCCCATAAAGATGAAAATCTATTGTGGTGCAAGATAGATTTATGCTTGTTATTTATTCACTATAACATGGTTTTGAATATTTTGTTGATAGCCTCCACCTAGCCATTAGCCCGTGGATAGTAAAGAGTGGTGAACTTGTGCATAAAACCTAAATGAAAATCCAACTGTTGGAAGAATTTATTCTTGAAATGTGTGCCACGATCAGAGAACAATTGTTTCGAGACACTGAAGTAAGTGACAATGTGGTTAAAAAATAAGTGAGTAGTTGCTCATTTTGTAAAATAACCAATGGCCATAATGTTGTACTTATGGACACCATTGGATGTAGGGTGCCACACTATAAAGTTAATTCCCCATTTGCAAAAGGGATCATAATGATAATAGGGTATAGTAGATTTGGCAGAGCTCATGACTTGGAAGTGAATATATGGCACTCCATGCACCACTTAATTGCATGAATGCAATCATGAAATAGGGAGGGCCATAAATAGCTTACCTATGCAATATTTTTGGTGGTAGTGACTTCTAATAAATGGCCACCACAAGAACCACTACAGAAGTCATTTAAAACATGCTCTACCTCTGCATGAGTTAGGCACAGACGTGAGATGGTATCAAATCCTCATTGGTAAAGGATGTCTCCAATGAGGATATAGAGAGGATCTTGGTGATGAATGTGCTAATAGTCATCACGTGAAAGATGTAAAACAATTTTTTGCATGCAAAGATAAATTAATATATCATCATACCAAGGATCCTCAAACAAAATAAAAAAAGATGTTCATCAAGGAAGGCACCATTGAGGGGTGGATCTTCAATGTCAATCAAGAGGTTAGTGAGGAACTCGGTGAGAGATGAGGATTTATTTATTTTGGGTGTAGTAAATTCTGGATCAAATTTCTAAAGAATAACATCCAACAAGTGAACTAACTATTGATAAGTCATTGGCATAGTATGCATTGCATGGGATTTGAATTTTCTACCACCTTGGTTACAAAGCATAATGTAGTGGTGAAGTTTTTGAATATCATGGACCTTTCCCAAGGATAACTTCTCATCATGGTTATATTTCAATGGTGGTCCTAATAGGTTCTTACTAACATATTAGATGACATGCTCATAGTCATCCTCCCCTTGTTACACTAACACTCTAGCTACAACAAAGATCGGGTGGAGACATAAAGGATGGAATACTTATCAAAGTCAAGGTGTTGATGCAAGTGAATGTTTTAATCCATCAAATGACTACTAGGAGTGTTCATACCATCTGAAAGTTTTAATTTCTTGATTGAAGAGGTGCAAAAACTCATGGGCACGTGTAACATAATCAAGAACAAACCTACGTAAGAAGTTGGCCTTAGGCTTGAAATCTTTATAATTGATGTAGTATGTGTAAGGGAGACTTCAATGATGTCTTGAACTTTAATGGATCCTCAATGTTCAATTGCTTGGAGATAATGAATCCTAAGAGGCATCTAGTTGTAACACAAAAAACACACTTCAGAGGGTTCAAGCGAATGTTGTACTATTGGCATCACAAAAATACAACACAAAGGTCTTTCAAGTGTTGTGACCATTTCTTCGAGCAATCCATGAGGTCATCAAGTCAATCCAACATGATGTGAACAAGTCATGGAACACCTAGTACATGGCACACTGAAAGGTAGCTCCAACATTCTCAAGTCCAAAAGGCATAACACGATAAGTGAAAGTCCTCCAAGGGGTGATGAAAGGCATTTTAAATCAATCTTGTTGGTGGATCTGAATCCGTGCGTACACTAAGAACCCATTCATGACGGAGACGACCTCATGCCTAGCACACTCATTGATGATTTGGTAGATGAAAGGGGTAAGAAAATTATCGTTGGGACAAGCCTAGTTTAGAACACGAAAATTAGTACATATGTGGATGGTGTCCTATTTTTTGTTCACAAGGACTGGATTTTATACCCATGAGTTATATGTGATTAGAAGGATAAATTTGACTTTGCATACATTATCTATTTCTACTTTAATGATTGACACTTTGGCGAGATGGAAAGGCCATTGTTTGTATCAAACAAGGGATGCATCTAGTCATGTGTTGATATGATGCTTGACTAGAGTTGGATCTAGTTTGAGCATCTCTGAGTATGACTAAGCAAACACATTGTGGAAATCCTAGAAAAGTTCATTGTAAGCTTAAAACTCCTTGGGAAAGAAAGTAACGCTAAGAAGTATGCTTTTGATAATGCCTTTTGTAATAGAAATATCCACTTTGATAAGTCTTTCTTTGTGTTTTTCAATCTGTCCCTTTTCATTGAGTTTAGTTTTGTAAACCCACTTGACACCAATACTTGTGTTATGCTTAGGCAGATCAACAAGATCCCATGTCTTGTTCTTCTCAATGGAGTCAATCTCTTGGTTCATGGCTTGAACCCAATGTGGCTCTTTAGTTGCCTCTTTAAAAGATGTAGGTTGACATGACATTAATGCAAAATGATTGTGCTGATCAATATCATCCAATTGTTGATGGATCTCTATCAAGCTTCGATTTCGCTAATTTTGAAGTTCAGAGGATGAATTTTTGCTTGAAGAAGAGTTGTCCTGAGAACTTTTAGGTTGTCCTTGTACTTGCAATCTTGGAAGGACAGGTTGATGTGTTTGTTGTCCTGAATTTTCTGTGTTTTCAGGAAGTGGCAGCAATGGATTTTGACTGTCCATAGGACGATTTTCAAACTCACTCCAGAACTAATTTTCAAGAAATTTGACATCTCTGCTGAGAATGCATTTCTTTGAAATCAAATTTTAGAGTTTGTAAGCTTTGGATGTCTCATTGTATCCAACAAAAATCATATGTAGGCTTTGGATTTCTCACTTCGATCATCAAGTTTATTTCTCAATTCAGAAGGTATGTGAGCGAATGCAATGCATCTAAAGGTCCTAAGATGAGAAACATTCATTTTTGTCCCACTCCATGCCTTTTTAGGGACCTTCATCTTGACACTAGTGGTAGAGGATCTATTCAGAAGATAAACTGAACATGTTACAGCTTCAGCCCAAAATAAATTTGATAGACATTTCTCTTTGAGAAGGGTCCTTGCCATGTTCCTGATAGTCTGGTTTTTCCTCTCATCCACTATATTTTGTTGTGGAATATACCTGGTTGTGGTTTACCTGATTATGCCTTTTGATTTGCAAAAATTTGCAAATTATTTTGAACAATATTCTCCTCCTCCATCTAACCTGAGAACCTTCACATATTTCCCACTCTATTTTTTAGCTTCAACGTTGAACTCCTTGAACTTTGCAAAGGTTTTAGACTTTTGTCTGAGGAAATAGATCCATATTTTCCTGCTAAAATCATCAATAAATGTTAGAAAGTAAAAGCTACCACCTATTGAATTTGTTGGCATTGGTCCACATAGGTCAGTGTGAACCATCTCTAAGTGTTGTTTCGCTTGAGTGGAGGACTATGGAAATCTTGTTCTCTTATGTTTTACAAGAATGCAAGACTCACATGGGGGATTTTTTTCTTTGAAGATAGGTAGACCTTTGAGAGTGCTTCTGCAGAAGACTTAGACTCTGAAAGGGAAGATGTCCAAATATTGCATGCCAAATCATAGTTTCATTAGGGGTGGATGCACTTTGTGCATAAGATTGGATCAAATTTGTAGTTCTAAGGGTCGGCGGAAACATTCTATTCCTAGTCATGTGGATTTCATAAATCAATTTTCTGCTGAGAGGTTTGTCATATATCCTACATGATGCTCCTNTTCGAGCAATCCATGAGGTCATCAAGTCAAGGAAACATGATGTGAACAAGTCATGGAACACCTAGGACATGGCACATTGGAAGGTAGCTCCAACATTCTCAAGTCCAAAAGGCATAATACGATAAGTGAAAGTCCTCCAAGGGGTGATGAAAGGCATTTTAAATCAATCTTGTTGGTGGATCTGAATTTGTGCGTACACTAAGAACCCATTCATGAAGGAGATGGCCTCATGCCTAGTACACTCATTGATGAATTGGTAGATGAAAGGGGTAAGAAAATTATCGTTGGGACAAGCCTAGTTTAGAACACAAAAATTAGTACATATGTGGATGGTGTCCTACTTTTTGTTCACAAGGAGTGGATTTTATACCCAAGAGTTATATGTGATTAGAAGGATAAATTTGACTTTGCATACATTATCTATTTCTACTTTAATGCTTGACACTTTGGCGAGATGGAAAGGCCATTGTTTGTATCAAACAAGGGATGCATCTAGTCATGTGTTGATATGATGCTTGACTAGAGTTGGATCTAGTTTGAGCATTTCTGAGTATGACTAAGCAAACACATTGTGGAACTCCTAGAAAAGTTCATTGTAAGCTTAAAACTCCTTGGGAAAGAAAGTAATGCTAAGAAGTGTGCTTTTGATAATGCATTTTGTAATAGAAATATCCACTTTGATAGTGGGTGAAATATTGGCTTTGTTTCCTTTGTCAAAGGTGTTCAGAGTAGGTATGGCATTTCTTAACCAATCTATATGACCATGGGGGATAAAATCCTTAGTCTCAATAGTATTACTAGTTGGAAGAGGTGAAAATGGTGAATGTGTCTCGAAGGATAAAGAAGTAACAATGATGCATATCATCCCAAGGGTAGTCAGGAGTAGCCATGGCTTCTAGAATATCTTCATCGGAATGGAGATGTGGGCACTAGAGTTGGGGGTATCATGTGATACTATTGATAGTGTGTGAGTGTTCTAGCTACTATCTACTCCATATGTATGTGATAGGATACTCATATGAGGAAATCCTATTGACATGGAGACCACACAAACAAAGTGAGGCTCCAACCATGGTCAAGTTGTTGGCTCACCAAAATGGGGTGGGAAAATGTTGATGGTTGAGGCCAATGAATAGTCATCATTGGGCATAGAACCTATGGATTTATATATGTAATAGATAGTGGTGGAATTGATGGTATATGTGAATAGTGAAGGAAACACATGCTAACTAAGATCATCGTGGGGACTAGCTAATACAAGAAGTTGTCGAATAACATCAAGGGTAGTATGAAAATGCAAGAGTTCCAAATATTGTGGGTGTAATGGGAGAATGTTTGGCATAAGCCACAAGGGTGATTGGCATGTAACATTGTATTATGTATCTTGGCAGGTTCCTTCAAGGGATCTAAGAGGGTTCCCCCAACTAATGGGATCGGTAAAAGTGGGACCATCGTAGGTGAGTGTAGAAGAATCCTTAACTTTGGGAGCATATGGAAAAGGTTATTGGCATGGTTGTTGATGTCACAAAGGGAACAAAGAGGTGGAATATGAACACAAGCGATGGTCTAGGTGGAAACGATAAGTCTAGGGGTAGTGATGCCTTCAAGTTTCTTGTTCTTTCTCTTGATACCTTTCCAACATGTAGCTTAATTGGAATTATTGGAGTGAGAGTTGGCTCTAGGGTCACCTATGGTGGGAGACTTGAAGGTTATATGGGGTTGAGGATCAAGTGGGTTGTTAGTTTCAAGGAAGGTTCGAGGTATGGGGAGGGAAGGTACCACACAGGGATCCCTAGGGTGATCCCAAGCAGATCTACTGTGGCCATTTTGAAAGTTACAATTATGTTAGGTGGTGGGAAGAAGGGAATCTGAATAATGGGATTCCATAGATAGGGGATAGGATGGTCATCCCTAATGAGGAGGATAAGGTGTTGGGTGATAATGCACTTGACATGGATGATTTTGTAGATGGTACATCATCAAAGGATGTGATAGTGCACATGGGAGCACATCCAACAATGGGAACTCGGGGTGGTGCACCTTGGTATGCCCTAAGTAGTGAGGAGTCTTTGAAAATATCAAGGCCTATCTTAGTGTAATATGGGGCTTGCTAACTACCCCCAATGAGGGGTAATACATTATCTATATTGGTGGATATCCAAGGCTCATAATATGTAAACTAGTCTAAAGTAATGATCATCCCCTTGTGGGGGGACATCATTATATAGAAGACTAAGGAAATAACTACCTCCATGGTGTACATATAACTACTCCAAGAAGAATAGTGTATCCAAATGGAGCATCTAAAACTTTGATATCAATCAATACCATCTCCCCCCCTAACTTGATAGGGATATTTTGAAAAATCCCTTTGGGATGGGAAGAATGACCATCAAAATCCCTTTGGGATGGGAAGAATGACCATCAAAATCCCTTTGGGATGGGAAGAATGACCATCATAAGCCCTTARGGTGATGGTGGATGGTGTGAGCTCGAGGGAGCCTAACTTTCACTAGACTATGGTGGACATGATACAAGTATATGGACCTTTATCAACAATCCATCAATGGATGATGGTGTTTTTAATCATGATCAAGATTTGAAATCCAACTGATGACTCAAAGTCTTGGCTCAAAGTTGTCCAAGTCAAAGGTCATTAAGTGTGAATTTTATGGGTCAATGGCATTGAGAGATAATAATAATAAAGCCTTATTTTAAGAAGGGCAGGTTTGGAGGACCTTTAGTGAGGACATAGAATAGGGTGATTTAGACAAATCATCCACAATACTATAACTCTGAGTGGCCCCAACATGTAGCTTATCAGCAATGTGACATAGAGGCACCTTTAATACATGTGGTGTATGGTTGCTAATAGGATGTGGAATCTATAGGGAACAAATAATTGAGGGTTGGGAATCATTACACTCAATCTGATTAAGATTAGGGGACACACCATAGCATCAATTGTGAGTTTGAAGGTGGGCATCTATGGATTTCATGTAGATGTTCTTATAGGAAGGATCTCCTAGTTGGGTAGGATTTGTAGGTTAATAAGAGCTTGATAGTTGGGTGGAGTTGTTGGGTAGTGACTACTCCTTGTTGAGAGAAGGGATTTTGCAACATTGTTGGTTGTGATGGGTTAGGGAACTATGGTTGTGGAGTATTAGCCCCTTGTGGGGGAGTAGTACCCATATTGGCTAGTAGTTCCTTCATCACTATTTGGGGGTGGTGATGAGTGTAATGCACATACTTACTACAAAGTGCGCATGGAAAGGTTATCATGAGATGGTTTTCTTATCCTTACTTAGGTTGGTTGTTGGGGTTAGAATTTTGATTATAGTTTGTGGTGTTAAGGTTTCCCCTAGAATTATTGGTTGGGTTGGGGGCATTTCCCCTGTCCCTTGAGGTTGGCTATGGAATTTTTTCTTCCCCTTCTTTCCCTTGGATTTAGGGAGGTGATTGTTCTCAGTTGTTCTAAAATTTTGATTTTTTAAGCAGGAGAAAGTTGGACAAAGTCAATGCCAAGAGGAGGCAAGGAGGGGTGTGAAGGTGCATTTCCTGACAAATGAACAAGAAATGGGTAATAAGGGTTCTGATGTGGTGGGCCACCATAATAATTGTTTGTCTCATACGATGAGGATGTGCCTATGTTATAATCTTGACCATTGCATGAATGGCTATGCACATTTCTAGGAACATAAGTCCCTGAGTAGGACATATAGGTATCTAATGGAGGGGGATGTGCCCATCATAAGGAACGTTGGGGTGGAAGTAAATAATATTGCAATGCCCATATGTTGGTTGTTCGTACAAAGTACTAGCTCCACCTTGGAAAGTGTTAGCTCTGTCATAGTGGTTACCATAGTGGATGGTACTAGGGGAGAAGTTAATGTGACTGTAGTAGTTGGGGGTTTGCACCAAAGAGCTAATAACACCATAAAAAACATGAGATGCATTGGGGGTATTTCACTCAAAAGGATAACGTCAAGGGGAATTAGGAATGATTGTATATATATACCCTAACTAGGAATAGATCAGGTCAAAGTGTTGTGATTTCAAAATGGCCTCATATTTTGTTTGAGGCATGGTGGAGCTGACATATTTGGTGATCAAGGGGAGGAGAGATTTAAAAAAAAATCCAAGAGGATTGTGTCTTTGATTTCAATATTTCACAACCTACGCCTTTGGCACCACTCATGGATGTGATATACAATGTGAGTGGACGTGATCTACTGAATTTATAATCCTCTATAATGACAAACTAGTAATTTGAGGAAGGTGAAGAAAGCTTTAGCTATGGAATCAAAAGTGGAGTGGGTATCAACTACTTCATTAATGTACTATTTAGGGGAGGCCCCCTTGAGGGTGAATTAGAATAACCTAAAGCATATAATATCATCTAGAATGTTGTTATCTGAGCACCATAAATGAAAGTTCATTATGTGGTTGGTCGATTATTCACCTAGTCGTCCCTTGAATTTGGGAATATCATAGAGTACCTTGGTTGGCATAGAAGGCCAAGCAAGATTGTGCAATATTGGATCATTACTCACACATTAACAAATCACCATAGCTACCCCCAAAACGGTCCCTACAAGCCAACATCTCCATTTTTTCCACCCGGAAAGTACCAAAGTAAATGCCAAATTATATAATGATCCATTTCAAATAAAAAAATCACGCTCCTATGACTCTAGCGAACTTTCACTGAAACTGTAAATGGGACTTCCAAAATCTCTTAATGGATGGTGATGAGATCCATCGAAGATAGCAAGTGAAGTGTGTTAGAGTCAAATATAGTGAGGCATTCTAGGGGAAATTATGATAAGACTACAACTATCTTCCACAACTGCTTCCACATCCCATGAAACCCACCTGGTAATAATCATATGTTTTTCCCACTTAAATACCTTCACAAAATGAAAAAAAACGATTTGTCCTCCAGTAGTCAAGGGTTGTAGTTTAAAAGAGTTGAGTGGCTCCATTGAACTAAAGTAATCCAAGCCTCAACATTTATGCATTATGGTTCATCCCATCATCTCCAAGGATGATTTTAAGGATGGAAATTTATTTTAAAATGTAGAAACCTTGGTGAATCTTACTAATCCTTCATATATCAACTATAAATGTTTGGCGATATTTTGTAAAAATATTCAAATTTCTAAGTATTTTATATAGTTTTTATAAAATTTTGGCAATTTTTAAGGTAAAATAATTTTATCCTATAGAATTTGGGCGAATCATTTTTAAAATAG
>SNQJ01S0020106.1:27628-44646 GCA_010110895.2 Picea sitchensis | reverse complement strand
GAAAAATACAGAGCCTTGCTTCTAAAACTCTCTCGACTCTCCAACCTTTGAACTCCCCTTTCCAAAATCTAAGACTGATCTATTTATGATCAGATCATTCCACAACTGTCAGGAGTGTGATATGGCCATCCCATTCAATGCTTTCATCTGTGCATCCTTATGTCAGACTATGTGTGTATCCTTCTTTCAGACGCGAGCTCAGATCAGCATGGGCCTGCAGAAAAAACCATCCATAGGGGTACCTCGAGCTGACAGTTCTGTCTCCACGGCTAGACCCTCCATGCCTTCTATTTATGGAGTGAGTCGAGGTTTCAACCACCACTCTTTTTTCATTAACTATTTTTTTTTCTAGAGATCGCAACGAGGCTTAATGCCTAGGGGGCGACCACGTGATGCTCTCAGATTTGTCATTTTATAAGCACGTGAATGCGGGGTTGTCGAAGGCGATTTGGATCCGCACCACTTTTGAGCCTACAATTCATCACTTTCCGCCACGTAGCTCTTTTACTATACCATGATTTTGATTGCGGGACCATTGAAGGATTTTAATGCTCGAGCAAGTTGCGTCCTCTCAATGAAGCGTGGTCATTGATCTAGTCGCATTCTACGATCTGGGAAGCCCTGCCAATTTAGTGCCCCCGCTAAAGTTTATCCACCTGCCAACTTTAGGATCATTCTAACTGTTCTTGAAGATGGTGCTAATTTTGACGTTGAATAAGAACACTTCCCGGAGGATGATCTGATGTGGTGGTCTAACGTCACTATGTTGATGTATCATGAAAAGAGAAGTGACACATGTCAGCGCCAGATGGATGTCAGGTGTCATGACTGATGAGAGCGCCACATGTATGAACTGATGACTGCCACGTACTTTGGCACTTTAGAGCTTAGGGGCGGTCTACATGTAGAGTTGGAGCTCTGAAGTGAACGATGATCGTCGATCTGAGGAGGACACGTGGCAGGGATCTATGGACTCCAGGAGAAACTACTTCGGAGGAAAACGGGAGCGGGAAAGCTAAAACTCCCGAAGTCCGAAATCCCAAAGTAAATATTGACCTTTTGTTCTGGAGGACGCATGGCACCTGATCTGCAACTCTGGGGGAAAGTACTCCGGAGAAAATCAGGAGGGGAAGTCCCGAAACTCCGAAGCCTGAAGTCTCGAAGCAAACTACCACCGTTAGATTTGGATGGACATGTGACAACGATCAATGGACTTCGGGAGAAAACACTCCAGATGAAAGTGAGAGGGGAGAAGCAGAAACTCCCGAAGCTTGAATTCCTTAAGTAAGTCATGATCTTCCGATGGAGAAGGATGTGTGGCACCTGATCTTTAACTTTGGGGCTTTTGTCTGGCGGTAGACCTCGCGCAACTTTGACATGAAAAATACACGCGACCGTTGATATGAACTGCTCTAGCGATCTCCATCGTTAAAAAAAAAACCCGCCCGTTGCTTGTATTTTAAGCCCGAAATGGATTGCTTTGAATGTTGTGTTTGGGCGCTTCTGTGCAACAAAGGACTTGATCGTCCTGTGACCCTTTAACAGCGTTATGTGATAACACAGTGCACTAGACATGATAGTGAAAATTATAGTCCAATATCCAATCCAAGGCAGACCATATCGGCCTCCAATTGACAATATGTTAGTGGTGGTATTCCAGTAGCAATGCATAGTGTTTTTTCTGTGACTATGACCATTGGTTCATGTAGCCTTTCCCACTTTTCTCTCATTGATTTTCTGCATTCGGAGACATTGCCGCCATCTTATATCTTCGATAGCTCAACCTGCGGAATTGGATTCCTTGATCAAACTAGACTTTTCAAGTTTTAAAGTTTTATAAATGTTGTGAAATAACTACACTTTATTTTTCTTTGGTAAGGAGCTAATATTAAAAAAATGATTGCTATTGAGGAAATGGCCGGGATGGACATTTTGTGTAACGATCACATGGGGACATTAACATTGAACAAGTTTACTGTAGATCAAAACCTGGTTGAGATTAGAGATGAATGAATATTTTTCTAATCTGTGAAGTTTGTTGTATCCAGTCCAACAGTTTAATGGCTTGTTTTGTTCACAGGTATTTGAAAAAGGAGTTGATAAAGGATGCGCTTGTCTTAATGGCTGCAAGAGAATCTAGAATAGAGAATCAAGATGCGATTGATGCAGCTATTGTTAGGGTTCTTACTGATCCTAAAGAGGTAAATAGATTTAGCAGAAATGGGCGGGTCCATTGATGAGTGAGTTGTTCTTATTTGCCAAACTCATTGTGTTTTGTATCTTGGTTTCGTTTCATGTTTAAGAAGGCGTGGACAGGTATTCAAGAGGTTCACTTTCTTCTCTCTAAACCAACTAACAAATCAACAACACTTGCCTATATGGATAGGAAAGCATAAATGCATAGAGTTAGCAAAGTTGCACTTGAGCAGGTTGAACTTTACCGTTATTTTTGGTTATTTCCATCTTATGAAACAAAAGGTATACTAACAATGAGTAAAATAATTTTATACTCCATCTATATCAATTTCATTTGGTTTATAAATTGTTTGTCCAGATCCTTTCACTAGCATACAACAAGTCAGAAATTGAACGCAGAGTCCATACAGTGATAGACAAGTTTGCAAAACGCGGACTTTGTTATGAAGGGGCTCAGGGTTGCGTGACACCAAATAACAGTAAGACCAGTGCAAACCTTTTTGCCTTTTTTTTTAAGGCATTGTTTTTTTGGTAGCAAACACCAAATAACAGTAAGACCAGTGCAAACCCTTTTGCATTTTTTAAAATCATTGTTTTTTTGTTAGCAAGCACAAAATAACAGTAAGACCAGTGCAAACCTTTTTGCCTCTTTTAAAATCATAAATGGGTTGCAAATAAAAAAATAAATGCTTATTAGTAGACATCATGTCAGTAGATATCAAAAGGCATATCCTTTCAAAATGTAGTTTGGCTCATACCTTTGAATTCTAATGTTTTGTTCAGCTTCCTAAAGGAGTCCTTATTGTGTATTATCTATTTGGTTCCCTAAATCTTTAGGGAAGAACCAAAGAAGATGTACTGTATGAAAATGGTATAAAAGGTTATTTTAATATCTATCATTTAATTTTTAAAATAAAGAATTTATTATTATTTTTTTTTTATTTTTTTTTAAATTTTATTATTAAAAAGAAAAATATTATAGCTATTGTCGATATAAATAGGTTTTTAAAATAAAAGATTGATTAAAAAATAAAACTTACTTATGTAAAATAAAATAAATTAACAACAAAAATAAACATTTTGAATTTGTATAAATTGATCAAGTTTATTTGTTTAAATATCATAGGATAAATCATTGCCAATAAGATACAACAAAAACATCCCTTATACTTAATGAACAATCAAGATATTCCTTTTGTTTTCAAAATTGTTGATAAGTAAATACTTACAAAGAGCTCGTTTGTTGAATTCAATATCTACTTACTATTGTAATACTTGTATTCTAAATCATTAGTATGTACTTTGTCTCTGATCCACCTCTCAAATTGGATGGCCTTTCTCTTCTTCTTGTGATTGTCTATTAATTTAATCCACTACATTTTCTTATTGAGATCCAAATGTCTTCTCTGTGCATTTAATGTCATATATATTGGAATATGTAAAGTTTCATTTAAAACACTTTTATTCAATGGTATATTCCAACATATACAATATTAAATTCTCTATTAAGAAATACATATTAATGGGTGTCTAACTGTTACTTTTTTCACATAAAGTTCTTCAATAATCCAGTAAATATTTTCGTAACCAAAAACATTCAGAAAATTAAATAAAAACAAACAAAATGCACACTTACTACTACTTGACACACTAATTGAGTCAATATATATTATGAAAAACAAGGATATTCATGAATGCCCTACATAGAACTAAATAATTCATTTGTTTCAATCACTTACTTCGCTCGAACATTTCCCACCTTGGACCAGGCTCGTATTGCATTTCAAATAGTTGAAGAAGTGCTTGAACATGAATTTTATGGATATTATATTTCATACCTAATACATAATTACAATGTTAGTGCTAGTGCACTATAATCATGTTTTCCATGATGGGAGAAGACTTCACAAAAGTTATTTTCCATGGTTGTTCAAGTGGATGGGATTTTTTTTTAAGGATCTATGCACACAATCTCTTTAATTAGATTAGGTCCAATTTTGATTTACATGATAAACTAACACCTAAATCTATAGGACACTATTATAGTTTTTATTGACACACACTTAACTCTACATGTATTTGTAGAAGACAATTCAAACAAATCTTGGAGTTGTTAGTGTTCCAATGAGGCATTTGCAAAGACTTCAAATTTTTTTATGAGAAATTGAAAGTAGTTTTGGCATAACCATTTGCCTCCTACATGCTACCCATGAATCAAACCCACACTATTATAGCTTTTATTGACACACATTGAACTCTACATGCATTTGTAGAAGACAATTCAAACAAATCTTGGAATTGTTTGTACCCAAATGAGGCATTTGCAAGGACTTTAAAAACTTGTTATGAGGAATTAAAGTATTTTTTGCATAACCATTTTCCTCCCACATGCTATCCATGAATCAAACCACATTTTTCATAATTATTTTAAATTTTTACTCTAAACAATTAATAAATTAATTTATTGTTAAAAAGTTTTGAATTATACACAACTACTTAAACATTAAAACATTAAAAAAAAAAAACTATCAATTTCATTTATTGTAAAATAAACATCAATCATTACATGATATTCCTATACTCATACATGTGATTAATAAAAATAAAAAATTATATATTAACAATAAATTTGGATCACCTTTTACACCCAACTTTCTTAAAAAATCTAAATACCATACATAGTATTTTATGTGTGGAAAATGAAAAAATAAAATATGCAATAAACCTTTTCCGAATGTCACCACCGATTAACATGATAATTGTTTCCTTACATATTATTACCTCACTTAATACATATTATTACATCAATTAATGGATGTAACTTTACTCTTAAAATAAGAGGATCATTAATATGATAGTTGCTTCTTTGGATTTTATTACCTATACAATTAATGCATGTAGCTTTCCTCCTAGAATAACGATCATTAACATGATAGTTATTTCTTTGCATATTATTACCTATATAGTTANCTCTTAAAATAAGAGGATCATTAATATGATAGTTGCTTCTTTGGATTTTATTACCTATACAATTAATGCATGTAGCTTTCCTCCTAGAATAACGATCATTAACATGATAGTTATTTCTTTGCATATTATTACCTATATAGTTAATGCACTATCAACAAGCACATAACTAATACGTCATGCCCATCCTTCTTACATATGATGTTCCTTTATCGTTTAACAAGTGATGATTACATATACTTTACCTTAATTCTCTTTTGAGATTACCATTTTGAATATCATAAAGTTTATATCATAAGGAATTGAAAATCAATTCAAAATCATACATTCTAAGTCCAAATGGTGAACCCAAGTAGCAACCTCCTCTATTCACCTTTTCTATTTTGAAAGCCAAATAGTAATTTTTAAGATTTTATATTAATTATAAAGTTTTTATATTAACTTCAACTTAAATGTAGGAATTCAAGATTACTAAATTTTGTTGGAGGGAGGCTACATTCATTTTTATGAGAATATATTTGACACTTGAGTTCTAGAGTAGGGATAGTTATGAGTTTTTTTAGGTTTAAGTAAACAATTTGTTTACTATAATAAAACAAGTTTGACATGAAAAATGAAAAATAAAAATAAATTTCGTTATCATAAATAAAATCAAAATTCCAAAATTCCAAATTTACATTTTAAAACATTAAAAATAATATCGAATAAAATTTAAATAATTGTTTATACTATTCATTAAGTAAAAAGTGTTATAGCATTATATAAATTACTATAAATCTTGGTACAGTGTTATAGAAACCCACACATTTACTCCCACTCCAACTTGGCAGGGACTACACTACCATGGATCACTTGTTAATATGTGATAATGTTTTGTTAAATTTTATTCAATTAATTATTCAAATTTATTTTTATTTTTCATGTCCATCTTGTTTCGTGATATACATGTTAAGTAAACATTTAAGGCTCTGAGGCTTGTTAGGTAAACATTTAAGGCTGTCAGAACTGTCCAAGGGCCTCGCGTTGTGTAAACATTTAAGAAAGAATGTGTGTGGCAGAGTTTACGTACGTTAAGTACTTAATAATAAAAAAATAGACAAACCTTGGATACGCTACCATATCAAACATTGGGATAAATTTAGCTAACAAAAAATGCTAAGACAAACATTCCAACTAATACTAGCATTAATTCACCTTCAAGAAATGCATAAAAAAATATATGATTCAAAAAGACTGTATACGATCAAAAAGTTTGGATATATTAACATATAAAACATTGGGAATAGTGAAGCTGGAAATAAGACCTTCAATCTACTATCCAATCAGATCATGACACATATGGTACTTTTTATTATATAAAAATCAATGTTTTTTGTTCCTTAGTTCCAACATTATATATTATGAAAATATTTGCGGTCAACAGACAAACTAATACTATGTCAACGAATTATCGATTGCTATAGTCCCTCTATGCTTACAACAGGGAATAACAAGAGTAATAACCCTTTTCAAAAAATGTCATTCTTTAGAGCCAACCATGTATAGGATTATTATTATTATTTTATTTTAATTTTTAAAGGAAAGGCTTCTAGGTCTTGTTTAGCTTTAGACCATCATTTATGTTCAAATTGTTCTCATTTAATTCAATTTTTATGGTCTCCTATATCTTTATTTTTCCATAGTGATCCATTCTTGTGATAATCTTTGCATCCTCCACACATGTACGGTGACTGGAATCATTGGAGTATTCATCCAAAGATAATTTTTTAATTACAATGTTCACTTAATGATTTGGATTATTTTTCGGAATGAAATGAAAGAAGAGATATTATAATGAAATTCACATAAGAAAAATGCCAGAAAGAGAGAAATACAACAATGCATGATTTCTATTCATCAAAGAAATGTACAGAGACTGTAAAAATCCAGAGTGCAAGACTCACTAGAATGGTGGTAGCTTTATCTCTGAGAAGAGATGTGACGGCTATGCTCATTCAAAAGAAGATGATTACAATGAGGCTCTAAAGGCCTTTTTATGATAAACATGAATACCAAAACCCTAGACATCCAAAAACCTAACCCTAGAAGATGAAGCGCCAAAATTCATGTGGGCCCCATTGGGGTAAGTTAATACATTAACTTCTCGGGGTTGTAACTTTTTCATACGATCTTCGTTTTAGGCGTGTGATAGCTCGTTGAAAAGGTCTTTTTGAGAAATACACATTATGCTGTAAAACTCTCACTTTGTCTACAGTTTGATTGTGGAAAGCCAATAAAACATTGTTTAGAGCCCCAAAACAACCCTGGAAGTACAGAAAGATGTGCTAACATGAAATATTCCTAAATAAGCCAGTTGGAATAGGTAGGTGGCCACCAATATAAAACTAGATGTTGTGTAGGGCTTCAGAATAGCATCGTAAGTGTAGAACCCACAATTACAAAGAATTGTCCCCATTACAAAGAAACATGTTGAACTGAAAAACTGTCAAGATAAGCCAGTTGGAATTTGGAATAGGTGGGTGGCCACCAATATCCACCTGGATCACTTAACCTTATTAGAAAAGATCTCTCGGTTTCACCAATGTATTGCTTGCCACAAGAGAATGAAATTGAATATGCAATTTTTTGTTTCCTTGGGTCAATCATGTATTTTGTATGATCCAATAAATTCTTTATTATGTTAGGGGGAGAGAAAGAAACCTTAATATTTCCCTTCTTCAATATCTTAGCAATCTTGTCTGTTATATCTTTTATGTACGGAAGGCTCATAGATTTCCCTTCCCTGTTTTCATCAATACTTATGGAACCAGGTGTCCTCTTTATTCTTAAAACATCCCTATCAAATTCTTTCTTATTATACCCATTTTTTTGAATACTTTATCTAGGTGATTTAGTTTTTTCTCAATGTATTCCTTATCTAATATTTTGAAGGTTCGAGTGACCAGGGTATTGATGATTCCACATTTTTGAGTTGGGTAGTGATGAAATTTTGTGTGCAAGTAACGATCTATATGAGTCCTTTTTGATAGAATTGATGTGATAAATATTCATCCTCCTATTTTTTTATTAGGACATATAGGAAATGTAAGGCCTAAATTACAAAGACTCATATAAATAAATAAATACTTTCTAGTCTACTACTTTAATTACTGCTACTTAGTTTAGAATTTATTTTTTTGATTTTATTTCTACCAACATGATAATTGACAACAACATGATAATCAACAACAAGCTAATAACAACAAAATACTAACAACATAGCAACAACAACATACTAACAACATAATAATCAACAACAATATAATTATAACAGAAAATGCATAAAGTATCTACCTCAACCTGAAGCTTAAGCTTAGTTGATTTATCCATTTCTTGGTTGTTGATGATCTTGCCCAACTTCCCAAACTGAGTATTAACCTGCCAACCAACTAGGAACAACCTCTCTGGCTCCCTAGCTCCAGGAATCCTTGCGGTTTCCTGGCCCCTGAGCCCAAAATTCTCAGTAACAACTATGTCCCTGTGAGATTTCCCAAGCACCAAAATCGTCACTAAACTCTTCCTTTCAGAATTTCTTCATCCTCCTTCTTCCCCAATTTCACCTCCCAAAACCCCCAAACAACAAAAAGATCCCTCTCCAAGTCCTCTCCCTTCTTCCTTATCCTCCTCCCTCGAATCCCTCTCCCTCCTTCAATTCTCCAACCGTCTTATCCTTCATTAATTCCTCAACCACCTTATCCCTCCCATTATTTACTTCAACTACTAATTTTAAAAATATTATAATAAAGACTCAATAAATTTATTTTAATAATTAATTAAATTAAAATTTATCAACCATGATAATTAAATAGTTAATTAGGGTTGTTACATACACCCACCCGTCAAGAAACTTCGTCCCAAAGTTAAATTAATTTACAATACAAGGGTAATGACACATGGTTCATACATCAACATCAAATAAACAACATCATCTTTAAAAAAAAAAAAATCACTTATACATACTAGTGTACATGTGCAAGGAATGCATGTGTAGCTAGCACATACAAGACTCACGCATGAACTAATGACAATAATTATCACACCTATAGTAATTCTTGTATGTGTCCAATCCAATCAACAAGACCATTCATTTCATAAAAGATAGTAAACCAATTAAAATGTTTGCAAAATCCCTCAATTATAATAATTTAGCACAAACAATGTTCATTTAGATAATTGTAGTTCGGTTAAGCAATTATAAATATACATATATACATATTTATTTTCAAAAAGGGGGAAAAAAATAAATTCTACTATAAGGAAAAATCCCCACACACTCTCAACTATTTATATTCATCCTTCCTCCCTAACTTACTTTTGTCTTCCATCCCTATCCTTCCTTTGCTGGACTATCTTGGAGCATCAACTATATTGACCTAACTCCAAATAGAACCCGTAAGCAGAAGTGTCAACTCTCTTGACCAAGCTTCCCCAACAGACAACTGACAGGCATCATCACATGTCTAAGGGAGCGTGAGCTAGCACCGTACTCCCATGACTCTGGGTTTCAGAGGATACACGATGGGAAATGCTTCCACCCCTCCTAATAGGAATAGGGTCCACACCCTACCATGGAACATATAGTGGCAGTGTGTTGCTGGGAATTTTGTCATTGTATATTCAGTTTTAGGCAGTCTCACCACCTGAAAAACCTGCACTGGTCCATATATCATAGCAATGCATTTGAACCAACATAATTTCACATACACAGATTCATACCATATTGTTTCTCGGTCGGTGTTCATGACATCAACTTTTTATTATCATTATCCTTTGGCTATTTCATAGCCCATTGACCTACAGATTAGTTTATAACACAAACTCATACATATCTATGCATTATCATCATGTAAATGAATTTAACCATAATCTCAATTCGATATCCACATACCAACAACTTTAAATGTCAAAATTTTCAAGTTAGAAATAGATTGCATAATATCCATCATAATTCAAATAATGTTAAGCATTCATAGAATTGACATTCACATTATAGATTGCATAATATCCATCATCATTCAAATAATGTTAAACATTCATAGAATTGACATTCACATAATAGATTGCATAATATCCATCATCATTCGAATAACGTTAACATTCATAGAATTGACATTCACATAGGTTCATACTTCTTAAAAGTTCAAGTGTATCATTAATAGTTTCACAGTGAATAGAAAATAAAGGTGATTAGGCCTTAGGTAATTTTAGTTGTCTAAGTCAAAAGGTGGCATTACATACACCCAACCTTCGAGAAAAATATTCTCGAGGTGGTCAAAAAAGTGGGGGATGATCTTGTCGTAAGCTCTCGACATCCTCCCAAGTAGCGGATCCTGGGATATACTTGTCCCACTGGACCTTAACTTGGTCTACCAGATGGTTCATGAGATGTCGGATCCTACAATCCAATATGAGTAACGGTTATATCGTGAGGGTTCCCATGTCTGATACTTGCAATTCCTTCCAATCCAGTTTATGAGATTTGTCAGCAACATAATGACGTAGAACAAATGCATGAAAAACATTATGAGTTTTGTGCAAGTGGGGTGGCAATGTGAGAGATAGGCAACGGGTCCAATTCTCTCTTGGATTTTGAATGGTCTTATAAATCGAGGCGACAACTTTTTCCGCTTCCCGAACCGAATGGTACTCTTATTAGGCCTGATACGAATGAAAACTTGATCTCCCAATTCATAACTTCGGTCAGTCCTATGTGCATCAACATAAATGTTCTGTCTATCATGTGCTTCCTTTAGTCACTGCCTAATCTAAATCACCTGTTCCTCCATCTCTTGAATCAATTATGGCCCAATTGTCACTCAATATTCTAAACTTTCCCAACTCAACGGTGTTCTACATGGCCTTCCATACAGAGCTTCGTAGGGTGGCATTCTAATGGAGCTATGAAAAATGTTATTGTAGGCGAAATCTACCAAAGGTAGGTACTTCTCCTAATGGGTTTGATTATCCATAACATACATCCTAAGTATGTCTTCCATAACCCGATTTACTCTCTCAGTTTTCCCATCTATTTCAGGATGATAAGTTGTTCTTAAGTTCAACTGATTCCCCAACGTTGACTGCAAACTTGTCCAAAACCTAGAAGTGAATCTGGAATCCCTATCTGAAATGATATTCTTGGGTAACCCATGCAAATGGATGACCTCACTTATAAACATGTGTGCCACATCAGTGACATTGTAAGTGTCTCTAACCAGAATAAAATGAGCACTCTTGGTCAACTTATCAACTATCACAAGAATGGCATTTTGTCTATGCGATATGTGTGGCAATTACACAATAAAATACATAGAAATGACTTCCCATTTGGACATAGGCACATCATGCGGTTGTAGGAGACCTGTTGGGTGGTGGTGGTCATCTTTCACTTGTTGACACTCTAGGCACTTGGAAACGAAATGGACTACATCACACTTCATGCCTACCCAGAAGAAAATCTTCTTCATGTGTGCGTACATTTTCTTCACACCTGGATGCGCAAAATAAAGTGCTCTATGGGCTTCCTTGAGTATGATGCTTTGAATATCCCCACCTTCGGGGATGCACATCCTTCATTGATATCTTAATAGTCCATCTACTTCCAGGCTATATCCTTCATAATTTGGATCTAATTTCTTCCACTCTGGAGGGTTGAAGTAACCTTTAAATACTAACTATCTCCAAGAAGTTGCTCCAACACATGCTCCCTAAGATTAACTTTTAAGGGTACCAAGGAGAAGACACGTGGTCTCCTAGTCAAGGCATCTGCGACCACATTTTCCTTTCCCTTGATGTACAAAATTTCAAAATCGTACTCACTCATAAACTCACTCTATCGCCTCTATCTAGCATTGAGATCCCTTTGAGTGAAAATATGTTTTAAGATTTCATGGTATGTTTTGAGCTCAAAGTTTCACCCCACTAGATAGTGCCTCCAAAGTTTCGGAGCTAGCATTACAACTGCCAAATCTAAATCATGAGTAGCATAAATCTCCTCATGTTTCTTCAACTTCCTTGACACATATGCTATCACTTCTCCATCCTACATTAGCACGGCCCCCAACCCTTTCTTTGAGGCATCTATGCAAACTGTGAAGTCTTTTTCCATATCCGACACTCGTATTGGTGCACTAGTTAGTAACCTCTTAAGATCAATGAATGCACTATCACATTATTTTGTCTATTCATACCTGACCCCCTTGCGCTGCAAAGTAGTGATGGGTTTCACTATTTTAGAGAACCCTTCCACAAATATCCGATAATATCCCACTAGCCCCATGAAGCTTCTTACCTCATGAGCATTTTTCGGCACTGGCCATTCCATAATGTCCTTTACCTTCTTTGGTTCCATAGATATTCCTTCACCGAAAATGATATGACCTAAATAATGAATTTATTTCTGGAAGAAAGAACACTTCAACAACTTTCCATACAATTTTTTCTCTCTAAGGCATGACAACACCACTCGCAAGTGTTCCTCATGTTCTCTTTCGTTATTGGAATAGATGAGGATATCATCCAGAAAGACCTGTACAAAGCAGTGTAAGTACTTTTAGAATACACCATTCATGAGGTTCATGAATACTGTTGGCACATTGGTCAAATCGAAAGGTACTACAACGAACTTGTAATGCCCAAACCGAGTTCGAAATGCATTTTTAGGAATATCTCCTTCCTTAATCCTTAATTGGTGATACCCTAATCATAGATCATTTTTTGAGAACATCGCTGCTCCTTTCATATAATCAAAGAGATCATCTATTTGTGGCATTGGGTACCTATTTTTCACTGTATCATGGTTCAAGTCCCTGTAATCTATACACAGTTGTAAGGAACCATCCTTCTTCTTCACAAAAATTACTGGTGCACCCCAAGGGGAGACACTAGGCCTTATTAGCCCTAAGTCGAGTAGTTCCTTCAACTACATCTGCAACTCACAAGTTTTGGCATTGTCATCCTATACAGAGTCTTGGAAATTGGCTCCGCACCAGGTTTTATCTCAATGGTAAAATCAATTTCCCTCTCAGGAGGTAACCCTAAAAAATCTTTCGGAAAAACATCCTTAAACTCTGACAATAATGGGTATTGATCCAAGGAGGGTCCTTTCCCTTCATTAACTGCTTCCACTACATATAATCTCCAACCTTGCCTCATGCAACGTTTAACCTTCATGGTCGAGATAAATCATAGAGACACTTTCCTGCATACATCGTGGATCTCTATTGACCTTCCTTCATCGTATACACAAAGCACCCTTTTTGTGAAACAATCTACCATAGCTCGATGGGCGTCTAACCAATCCATTCCAATGATTAGGTCATACGTCCCCAAAGCAGTGACGTACACCTTCAACCTAGTCGTACACACTCCTAGGTCTACTAGAAACTTATCGGTGCTAAGTCCTACCGCTTGTTTTTCCCCCAAATCCATATCGACTTGTTTAAATTCATCGTGCTTGTAGGCTGCCAACCCACACTTTTATAATGTACAAGGTGAAATGAAACTATCTGTAGCACCAGAATCAAATAAAATTTTAACATTGACATGATTTAGCATACCTGATGACTCCACCACCATGGATTGATGTTTTGTCTGGCGATTATTAACCGCTGCATAAATTTGGTGGCTACTACTCGCTCTTCCCATCAGGGCCTTTCCTTCTCTATGCACAAAACCTTCTTGTGACTCTGGGCAGTCACGTTAGTAATGGGGTCCTCCACATCCCCAACACATAACATGAGATGGAACCTGCGCACTATCCTGTGGCGGTCTCTGAAATGAGTTCCTTCCCCTGGATCCCCTGCCCCTACTTGTTGCTCCCTGAGAAGGTTGTGGACCTCCTTGCGTCATTGGTGATGAGTGGGATGTTTCACTCGCTGCCATTGAAATACCTATAGCAATTGTTCTAGGTGTGAATCTATTTCCATAAGGAGGTGGCCTAGAGCTTCCTCCCCTGGAGAAGGTCCTAGGGGCTTTCCCCACAAATCCAGGATGTTGTGGAAAGGTTGATCTCATACCTTCATTTAAGCTCATATGAAACTTCGCATAACATGCATTTTCAACCGCTTCAACTACTAACAAAGGTTTCCAAATCTGTACCATGGCCCTTATCTTAGGGTTTAACCCATACACAAAACGTTCTTCATGTCGTTGATCAATATCCATGTATAAGACATTTTTTACCAACTCCATGAACCTTATCTCGTACTCTTTCATGGTCATGTTTCCATGAACTAGAGCATGAAATTCTCCCACCTATTGTTCCTCGTAGAAAGCAGACAAATATTTCCTCCAGAACCTTTCCTCAAAAATTTTCTATGAGATGGTGTTTGAGGTAAGGTGAAACTGCCTCTCCAAGTTACCCCACCAGTTCAAGGCACTGTCCCTCAACTGAAAGATCATTATTTTCTCCTTTGAAGTGGATGCATAGTCTCTTAAAGTGAAACATCGTGTCAGTCCTTCCAACCATGCCTCCACACGTTCACTTGCATGACCCTTGGAAAACTCTGGGAGTTTGATCTTTTGTAGTTCTCTGGTGATGTCCCCGGGTGGAGGACCTCCCTCTAAGTCCCTCGACACTTCAGGGTTACCCACTCCAGATGGTGGGGATTCCACTTCGACATCTTTTCATTGAAGCCCCTTTAATGTCTCATTAATAGCCTCCAAAGAGCGCAAAATGAGAGCTAATTCAGGCGATGGTGGTGGCAGCGTTGGTGTTGGCAGTCCTTGTGAAAATGCCCCTCAGCCTCGATTTCCTCAAGTCCTAACCATCTTGAATAAATGAATATGCATCAAACCAAATGCTTATCAGGGAAGAGTTTAAGGAAATCAGCGTTCACTCAACTTATACTTGTAAACATAGGGTTAGGCACAAGTTTTTTTTTACTTGTTTGTAAACAAACATTGCTCTCTTTAAGATAAGTGGCTTAGGTCAGGGTTAAAGCATCTAAGCTTGGTATCATATTCTAAGTATACTACTAACTCTCTTGTCTCACTAACTAGGATAACACTGTGGGGTACTTCACCACTTACCCTTGGGTATTACCTTAACATGAATTATAACCTGTCTTCTAACCCTTATATCCTTATATACCTTATAAATAATTAAACCCTCTCTTATTTAATAATGTTTTGTAATTGATTAACTAAAAATTTATCACACTACCCTTAATACATTATATTAATTTATTGTAATGTTAATTAATTAAACCTTACACTATAACAATAATTTGAATGTTATATATATCAATATTAATATTATTAAGTTCTGAATCACTTATCTTAAGGTAGATTATTATTAATATTTTATAATTAATAAATTATCTTTAAAACTTATTAATAATATTTTCTAAATAATAATTTTTAAAAAACTAAATTATATTTAAAACTTTAATAATATTTTCTAAACTTATTACCATATATTGTAAGGCCTATTAATAATATTTTCAAAATAATAAAATTAAAATAATAATAATAAACTTTAAAGAAATTAAAATAATTAAGGTTGGGCATCGTGGGTCCTCGCATGAGGCCCATGTGCCCCACCTCGCTCTCAATACCTAAAACCCTACCCCCAGCAAACTCTCACTCGCACATCGCATAATGTTCCTTCCCAACCGCTTCTTCCACCCTGCAACTGCTTGGCATGTTGGCCAACGCAGAGTTTGTGAGTCCTTTGCATAGCAATAGGTCGGGGTTTCGATGCTTGGTTGGACGTTGGAGGAACTTGCACTAGCACTAGCAGTGGAAGCCATGAAAACCTTCTATTGCACCTTCGATCTGTCGACCTTTGATGGCGGCCTTTCAACACAGAGAAGTCTCCTACAAACCAACTTGAAGGCCAAGGGAAATCAACGATACCATTCAGAAATGGGGGCACAAGTTACAGTTGGTGAAGCAACGAACCAATGCAACCATGTATCCTCTACTTTCGAAGTCGACATAATCCCCAGACTTGAATGAATGCATACATGGATCAGTTGGGACCATTTGCAAGGCCTAATTCTTGATCTATGTCGATCTTTGGATCTTAGTCTTGGTGTTGAGACTATCCATATCTCAGGTGCTTGACCCATTGTTTGTTAGGGATGGATAGGTGTAGTGCATGAAACATACGCCCATCGTGGGCTCCTCTTTCATGGTTTTTGGACAAGACTTGGTGCTCCTCCACCCTTGTGACTTGCGCTTGGTGGCTTATTCGGCTTTCCAGGAGAATGTGGTGTGCACGAGCCTTGTGGGCTCCCTCCTCAGTCGCTTGGTCTTTGGGTTGACTTGTGATATTTTTGCGTTGTTTGGTGCTTAGCTTGGATTTCTAGGAGAATGATATCTATGTATCGTGACATAGGGTAATGATGGAGAAAACCCTGCCTGGACCATATGCAAACCTGGAGACGATGAACTCGACGCTCTACCCAACTCAAGCCTCCGATGAAATTCCTTTCTAGTGGGCTTTCATAAGGAAAATATACTCAATTCTCACTATCCAATTGCTACTCACCATTGTTGTTTCTAGCGTTGTAGTCTTTGTTTGATCGATCACCCATTTCTTCATCTCTACTCTGGTTGGGCTTGCTCTGTACATATTTGCTATCATTTTCCCTTTAATCTTGATATGGCCTTTGTATTATTACTCTCAAAAACATCATGTCAATTACATCCTTCTCGCAACATTCACAGCTTTCATGGTATTTTCGGTTGGATTAACTTGTGCTTTTACAGTGGGTAAGCATGTTATTTGAAATTATTTCTCTTTGATATTTGTCGGTTAATTTGATTCTCTGGTTTCTTTGTTTGCTTTTTTTTTTTGAAAAATTTGGCGA
>SNQJ01S0020106.1:8414-22735 GCA_010110895.2 Picea sitchensis | reverse complement strand
ATAAAGAAAAGGAGGTTTTTACCCTGTATGGGTTTCCTCGAGAAATATCTGTCTCTGTGTTTCTCATATATGTGACTGATGCTAAATGTGCCATTGTTTATTTCCCTGCATTAATGTGATCATCATTCAGTGTTTCTACAAAGAGTTTAAAAGAAGCATAATTGTTTAAGCACGGTAACAACTGATTCACCCCCCCCTCTCAGTTGTCCAACACCCTGAAGCTATACATGTCATACTTCCCTAGCATCTCTATAATGTAAAACCTATCATAAAGCAGTTGTCAATCAAGAATGAGAACACTCATAATTGGTTGTTATCCACAAATGTGGGATGAATCAACAAGAATATTTAAGGAAAATCATGACACCTGAAATGACATGTTAGTGGTTTGTAAAGGGGCAGACTTCCACTCCTTCCAGAGGCGGCCTTTGGGTTTTGGGTCATTAACCTATTATCTTATTTTCACAGAAGATGATCTCTTAGCCAATCGTAAGTAGTTTTATGTATAACTCCAAGTTCAAAATCCAATTTCATCCTAGAAAGTATATGAAAGAAAGTAAGTGTCCCTTATGGTCATCATTGTGGCTACCTCCAGTGGGGTCATGTGCTTTCAAGTAGCATCTAGCCTTAGTCCCACACATGAGACCAATACTACCCCTGNTCAAAATCCAATTTCATCCTAGAAAGTATATGAAAGAAAGTAAGTGTCCCTTATGGTCATCATTGTGGCTACCTCCAGTGGGGTCATGTGCTTTCAAGTAGCATCTAGCCTTAGTCCCACACATGAGACCAATACTACCCCTGATTGCAGTTTAACCTCTTTCCCATGAGGTCTTATTCATATAAAGCTATGTAAATAATGCATTGTATATGACAATTACTAAAGTAATTTTGATTATCATTGTCCTTCATTACTTTGATAGACAAACCACCTTGAAATGAAATGAATAATGACCAAGTGAAATACGCTTCCCATGAATTTGATGGGTTGGGGTGTGTGGATACCAACTATGATAAATAAGGTCATTGATCAAGTGGTGGTTATTTCTTTTGCTTCTTTTCTTGAACATCATATGGTTTTCACTAGTTGGCATGTATCCAAAACAAACACAAGAGATAATTCTCTAGCTAAAACTACTCCTACCCCAATTCCCACCAACTTCTAAGCATT
Organism: Picea sitchensis; assembly: GCA_010110895.2. Lineage (NCBI taxonomy): Eukaryota > Viridiplantae > Streptophyta > Pinopsida > Pinales > Pinaceae > Picea > Picea sitchensis. The sequence goes on along the minus strand of SNQJ01S0020106.1, from coordinate 21,564 downwards.
TTCTATAGGAAATTACAGATTCGTTACTTTCACTCTAAACATATTCAAGAAAGTAGCTTGTGAAACCAACTATGTTCCACCTCCTATTGTTCCCACTTGCAACCAACCCATAAATTGAAAAATAATCTCACATTCACATTCACAACAACCAAGCTAAAACTAATTGGATTGGAAGGAGGGTGAAGGGGAGTGATTATTTTTTATTATGGGTGGTTGCAAGTTAATGATGGTCTCTCATGATGTGTTAGTGGAAATGCAAACATGGAAAAACAACAATATGTTAACTTGAAGGGATGATTCAAGGTACTTTCACAATGAATTTAAATATGGAGTAAAAAGATGAAATGTAGGAAAATGAATTAGATTTTCGAATACATATAATTTTTATTTATATAAATTATGTATGACTATGTGAAATTTGAGTTTTCCTAATAGTGGTATGTTATTTTTCATGCAAAAGTAATGCATCTGTTTCTGTTAGTGCTAACACAACTTTTTTGTAGGATAAACCCTAAATTCTTCAATGGTCAACAATAGGGCTCGAAGCCTTCATTCTACGGGAATAGAACCTAGGTGGGGAGGATAACATTCCATCCCACAACCACATGAGCTAGACCCAATTTAATGAATATATATATATATATATATATATATTCACACACACACACAATGAAAGTCATTATATTCTTGAAATTACAAGGTCTTTTGTTAGTGCTAGATACAAGGGTCTTAACATTATCAAACATTTTTTCTTTAGATTGTAGATCTCAGTCTGTACTAGTGCAATGCATAATTTATTATAAAAATGGTTAAGGCGAAAAAAGTTATAGTAGAAATAAAAGAGGTATGTATTTTAATATTTTGATATATGTCAAGAAAAATATATATTAGAAATAGTAAATAGTATTTTTTTTTTAAATTATATATTTGGAATCTGCATATTTCATTATATATGTGTCTGTAGTTTCATTGACATCAAATTTGTGTAGCCTATAGAAAAATAACGTCAAAAATAGAGATATTGAGAGGTATTAAAAAATATTGAGGTTTTCATGTATTTGTAGCCCAAACCACTAGGTTTGTCATCCTGAACCTAAATATGAGGCAACCAAATAAGAAAACAAGTATGCTAGAGTTTTCACTCCCACACGAAAATAAATTGAAATGAAAGGAACATGTGTGCGCTTCTAGAGTGCGCATGTGTTATTAGGAACACACACACACACACATTATTATTAACACAACATCTATGCGAAGTGACCCCCTGTGAACCCCCCAAAAATTTTGGTCAGGGGCTACCGCCCCCAAACCCTGAACAGGGGGTCCTGGTTCGCCCCCCTATGAACCCCCTAACACGCCTAACACAACAAAAAACACATGCATATTGTTTCTAAGACCCTCGAAAACATACCACCCAGTGGCACTAACATCCCCAACCATAATCCAAGGCCATGTCCAACACCTTGAACCCATGGATCCAGGTCTCCAAACAACACCTTGAACTCACATGAACCCTAAAATTAACTAGATCTCCAAATATTTGAATCCTAAAACTATCCCTTTTAAACATCCAGTGCCTAATTCACATAAGGAAATATCTTTTCCTTGTATTTTTCCAATACATATCTTTTGATGACTAAAATTCTCTACAAAATTATTGCACTACAAGGCCAATAGAATCATAGTGTTATAGCCCATATTATGCATCATAACTACATGTGGAAGGGAAATCCTGCATATTGATGCAATTTCTTATAGGCGAAGTTGTTGACCCATAAGTAGGAATTGGCTTGCACATACAAGCACACATTTTCTTTGTTCTAGGTTGATTTGACTATCGATGGTTGGAAATTAGGTAAAAAAAAACCATAATAATTGAGTGAAGAACATAAATTTTAAATATCAACCTAGAAAGAGCTTAATTTTGTCTACAAATTGAATCGATGCCTCTCAAGCAGAAGTTGTCATGACATTCAACAGAAAGATAACAATCCATATAACATTCTTAGAATTTTGTGGATTTACTAGGAATGAAATTTAGAAAGCACTGTAAAAAAGACTTCTTCATAGTGGATACAAGTACATAAACCTCCCCAAATAAGTGACATTATACTAGTGCTCATAGTAACTCCTATAGGTGCAAAAGGAGAAATACCAAATCATTCCAACAATGTAAAATAATATATTCTTCATAAAAAATAAAGGTATTTGAACTATTGGACAACAAATAAGGACTAGTACTGGTAAAATGTATGAAATCATGGAAGTCACTATCCTACTTCTCTATAATTTTTATGCCATTATGTTTTATCATGTCCTTTAGTTGATCCATGAGGACTTTGATCAACTAGCTATCTTGTTTTATACAATTAACAACTAGCAAAGGTGTATGTTGACCCATTTTGTGGTCAACATACCAATGAATGATTCTCCTTCACTAGTGGGATCCCATGTGCTTGATAAGACCTCTTGGGAAGCCAAAGGACCAAGCATTCAGGATATGAGAGCTTGAACCAATTTTGTATGCCACCCAAGCATTGCACAACCAAGTATTTTAGCATTAGTGTACCACATAAGTAGATGAGTTCCACGTTTACAAGGGTTTTGTAGATCTCAAATGATCTTTCATGTGACTCATGCAGTTAATAAAGGAATAGTTGAGCAATCCCAAAAGTGGTCAATTGAATTTTTGACCTTTCTTACTATGGTTCCAAATAGACATGAAGTTATATGATATGATTCATATTATAAGTTATAATGAACTCTTGATGTCTTCTAGTACAATCACCTGAATGTCACAGGTGAGTGAAAATGAGGTGATAATAGTTACTCCTTAATGTGTGATGTTAGGAGCATATTGTATAGCCAAAAGAAATCATGTGTCTCTTTCCCAAATTCATGTGTGATAAAAAGCTAGAGAGAGAGAAAAAGAGTGATCTAAGTAGGGAGAAATAACAAGTAGAAGTGGTGAAGATCATCTGCAAAAAATCCATAAGGACAAGGTGATACATGTGCACAATCTATTTTACAAGCGAGGTGGGAATTCCCATTCTCATGAAAATGCCAAAGTATGTTACAATAGGATAAATGACCCCTTGAGATAAATTTGAACACTACTTTCCACATACACAAAGATAGCTTCAATCTCTTCTACAAGCGAGGTGAGTATTCCCATGCTCATGAAAATGTCAAAGCATGTTACAATATGAGAAATGGGCCCTTGGAGCTAAATCTGAACACCACTTTCCAGATACACGAAGATATATTTAACTATCAGGAAAGAGTGTTGTTCATTAAGGATCATGTGAAGCAACAATGATACCCCCGGGGAAGGAGAAATAAAATAAGAGAATGGCCACAAATGTGTGGTTCCAGAACATGTAGGGAGTCATCTAGAGGGAAACTACCACTGTACGGATTGAAATAATACAAAAGAAAATCCATAAATGTTTGAGGGTCTTCAACTAAATATAGAACAATGCAATCATCCATGTCTATGAAACTCCTTGATGCAATAATGAGTTGACATTGATCATGGGAAGAATAACCAAGTGAGAGAGAAATGAGGATACTCTCTCCCTTACCTAAGGTCGACTATCAATTATGTGAATGGAAACCAAGGTACCAAGAATGCCTCTAAACCAACCCTCAAAATAACTGAGTTGACGTCAATGGGGGAAGGTTTGTTGGGGACAAGGATCTTGAGGAACACCTACGGACAAACACGAGGTAAAGGATAAACAAGTAAACAATTAATGGAATGAAATTGTGACATATGTGGATAAGCTAGCCAATGAGTAGGAGACTCAGGACTTCCCTTGAGTGGAGCATAAATGATGGATGACTTGTGCAGTGACCATAAAACAAAATGACATAACCCAACCAAGTGTTGAGTTGTAAATACTTTAATGGTGACTTATGAAGAAGGTGTACTATAGACCATGTGGATGTAGACATTATTAGGGTTTGACAAGACTCATGGATTAGGGTGACATAGACAATATATGGTAGATAGAAATCTCAAGAACCCTAGTGATGAAAATGACTCAATAGGATGAGTGGGAGGTAATGCACCAACATATTATGGGTAGACATGTGTGAATTAATACAGATTCTCTAATAAAGGGAGACAGGGAATGCTACCATAAAAAGGTAAATTTGGTGATGATGGAATAAGATAAGGATTAATGCGTCCCCCATTTTCGTTTTTTGAATGTTTTGTTAATGTTTTTGTATTTTGTGTTTTCATAAGAATAAAATAATGTAGATATACTGCAAGGAGACAGGTTCCCAAAAAAGGGAATCAAGTGGTTTTATCTTGCATGTGTGGAAAGATTAATGATAGATCAATGCAACCAGAGGTGGGGTTCTATGGGTAGGTCTCCTTGATGGGATAATGAACGATGGTACAAAATGAAAATGGTCTAAGGGTCATGGATTAGATGGGAGGTCGATAGAATGTGGCAAATAATTTAGCATAATAAACGATAAATAATGAACCGCTCGTGATTTCATGGGGAATAGACCAGCATAATGACATGAGGGAATTATGAAGCTTTCTAAGTGATGCAATATATAGGGAGTCACAATTCTAATGAGGGAATAAAGTGGTATGGGTTCCAATATGCAATGGGTTACTAACTAAGGAAACCCATGGAGGTGGAGTAATACCACCATGCAAGTGTATAATGAAACTTGGATGGATGAGGCAACTTGTCGATGTGGAGTAGAACCTATAGGTACATGCAAAGGGGAAAAAATAGGGGAAATACAACATAAGAAGAAGGGATATTATTTCTAAATGAATATTTGAAGAAGTATACCTAAAGGGTTGGTGATGAGCCTCGACTAAAATGGTGGGAAAAATGGCTCTCGAATGAAACATCTATGCATATGAAATGGATACCAAGGTGTGAAAGTACACATGAAAATGAATCCAACAACACAAATGGTGTAAAAAATAGGGCTTGTGATTGTTTGTACCAACTAAAAGAACATAGTGGAAAAATAAATTTCAGTTGAAGCACGTATACACAAGAAACAAATCCCACATCATGACAGAGCTCAAAAAAATTAATCCAATGGTGTAAAAGACAAAAAAAATAGAGCTTTTGAGCTCCCAAACAAACCAAAAGAAAATTAAGGTAACTCTATAAATAGGGTCGGGCATGCAAATTATGAATCATTTGTGCATTTTCAAGTTGGTTAGTGGGTTGATGCTTTAAAAATTCCATAGCTCACTATGAACAATTGGATCATCAAAATTTGATTTTGTGACCACCAAGTAAGAGGTCTTGCTTTACTCATCATTTTCATCCATTTTATTTCTTGTTTTAGGGCCCTAGTGACCCATATGGAAGCCCATTAAGGTTTCCACCAAGCCAGGTGACTATTGAAGGACCAATTTCATGTATGGTGTAGTTATTCCTTCTACAATTGTGACATGGCGCAGGAGTTGAGAGAAACTTGTGTGTGAGAAGATCACACAACTATTTGAGGGTTGGTTCTCAAGTGCATTATTAAATCATGTGCCCAACTTATTGAGGTGGTCCACATTGGTGTGTTTTCTTGTGATGTAGCCATGCAGATGGCACAACAAAACAATATGTGACATGCATTATACTGAGAAAAATTTCTTTGTGAGTTTGGGAGGATTTGCAAAAGAGATTCCTATTAGTTGGAGGGAGAAAAAGTATGATGAGATTTGAATGGAAGTGAGTCATGATCTAACCATACAAGGATAGCAAGTAGGGTATGGGCTACTCAAGTTGTTTGAGTTCCCACTAATGTGCTCCAACTAAGGGGCTTCTATAGGAGATCATCCATATGTGGTGATTATATGATAGGGGATATTTCCATGTGAGGGGCCAACATCTAGAGTTGATTGTGCCTAAAATATAATTCTTGACCATTCTTCTCATCAAGGGGATTAAGGGAGAGATTCACCCCCACCTAGCAGGGGGGAATACTATTTACCAACTGGCCTTGCAAAGTACTATTGAGATGCCTCAACTAAGGTAGATAAGGAAATAGATATCGCATGTATTAGATCCATAGGGATGAGGGACATTACAGCTATAGTGTTTCATATGGTAGAATCTCATGGCATCCATCGAATCTCCATCAAGGTGATGTGCATGGTGAAGCAGGTGATTGTGTGTACCCTCTTTGCATGTGAACCTATGTCACTATAAATATTACATGAAGAGACAAATCAATACATTTAGCATGGCAAGGGGGATTTTGATTTTGGATCCCTCATATTCTACTAATATTTCTTAATGATAGCATTAAATACTCTTAATAATGGCTATGAAGTAATGATGGCCTTCACTGATGATTTACTATGACCTATCCTTGTCATGAGATGATCAATTATGCATACATGTGTTGGTTATCTTTTCATTTAATGTGGTTAATATTATGAATTATGATATATGCATGCCTTGTTATGATGTATACATGTGTTGGATACCTTTCCTTTGATATGGTTCATATTATGATATATGCAGATGTTGGATGTCTCATTATGGCGTTGGATACCTTTCCTTTGATATGGTTCATATTATGATATATGCACATGTCGAATGCCTCATTATGATGTTGGATATCTTTCCTCGATATGTTTCATGTAACTATGGTTTATGATATATGCACATGTTAGATGCCTTGTTATGATGTGGGTTAGGTGGATGCCTCGTTATGATGTGGGTTAGGTGGATTCCTTGTTAGAGAGATATTTCATTATGACTTATATGTAGATGGTTTTTTAATGAGATACTTTATGTGGTTGATTACAATGATGATGTTGTGCATATACATTAGTATATTGGGTGAACTAATATGTTATAAGTTGAGGCCTTAATGGAAAAAGAGGAAATTCACTCAAGGGAAGGGATTTTGTCTCATAAGGATGGTTATCTGATCCTAGTTCCTAGAAATCTTAGGAAAATGGGAAAAGACTTGTGAAAATAACCTCCAAAGTTAACTTGGATAAATGGATAGAAGGGGAAAGGGTTGTATTCCACTTATAACTTTTTTTACACTTGTAAATTCACCCTTGCATGGTAAAGGGGAAGGCCAAGAGACAATATTCAGAAGACGTTACATCAAGATGAATTATAAAAGAAGAGGCATGTTCATTGTTGGGGTTGGTTGGCCATGGGGAAACACTCTATGAAAATCAATACTATTGACACACATGTGTTATGATAATGGGGAGTTGGATAGAACTGTGTCTATGTCAATTAGGTCTATGTGGATTAATGGGTTGGGAGTTAACCTAAAACATGAGGAGGTACTAAATCTTAGTATGCATGGCTCCTTGTATTGTTTTCTTTCAACCCAAATTGCAGGATGTCACTGTTGTGTGATTTGATCACCAACTGAAGGTGGTAGTAAGATCCTTATAGAGCATAATGATAATGTTGTGTGATTGTGATCACCAGCTGAAGGTGGTAGTAATATCCTTGCTTGAAGGGGGGCACCAATATTGTTGTGGTTGTGATCACTAGCTGAAGGTGGTACATACCATAATCCTAATGGATTTGGGGGTGCTACGAGTCTAAGAGCCTCTCCACCACACCTTGGTTGAACCATTGTAAGCCTAGTTTATTTGTTCTAGATCACCTTCAGGTTGGATTCATCAAAGTGTTGTGAACTATGATTCCATTATCTCATTGAGATTGAGCCCAACTCGGGAGGAAACACCTATGAAGGTGGTTTCATTGGTTGGGTGGAAAATCAACCCTTGGTGCAATTTCCCCCCTATTWASTAAAGATGGGTTCATGAAATCTTCTTATATTATGTTTTATGGGAGATAGATTGTAGTTAGATCAGCCTTGGACTTTTTCAAGCTACGGGTTTAGGAACTTTTCATTTGAGTATTTAAATGTGCTTCTTGTTGGTCCATTGGTTGATGGTACATTTTCATGTTCTTTATGGTATTTTGGCATGCTCCTTATGTCGTATAATTGCTAGCTTTTGCATTTTGTTTTGATGATTCTAGATCTGTCCTACTTGTGTTATATAGTTCTTTCTAGTTATTTAGTATTTAAAAAAAAAATGTTAAGGTAACAACCTAATGGGTTGTTATAAAGTGGTATCAAAGCTTGACAATGTTCTTAAGGGTTTCCTTCTTCCCCTCTAACTAGGTGGTGGTGTCTTCCATCTCTGAGAGCACTTATTTCTCTATGAGTGGCCCTTAGAAGGTGCTACCATGAAGTTCAAGGAAAAGGGAGTGGGAAACAAGCCTTTCTTAAGATCCTATGGAGATCATATATGTCTCAATCTAATTCACAATACTGAAAATAATCCATGATGTAAACAAAATTATACATCTAGAGATCTACACATAATGTGTGTGTGTGTGTGTGTGTGTGTGTGTATGTGTGTGTGTGTGTGTTGAATATGAAATATATTATAAGGCACTCTTATGAGTTATATCCCATACAAAATGAAGAAATAAATAAGGCTTCCTATAAGGCCCTTGAACCACACATAATTATGTAGCAAAGCATATTAAAACCTTGTGCAACTCTACCTTTCTATGAAGGAAATGCAAAAGATCAAGAGACTTTCCATCAAATTTTAGATAGATAGGGCTAACCATAGTCTTTATGGTATGCTCGTATTGACATTGGGTTTCAAATGCTCCAAATTGGATCTTTGTCAAGCCTTATTGTAAAATTTCATAATAAGCAAGTCTTGGTTTTATTTTATTTTGGTCTCTTTGGAAAAAAACAAATTGGAAGGGGAAATGAACCATTGTGATGGTTGGCCTTCCAATGGTGGGCCACTAAAATAAATGAAGGTTGTAGTGAAGGGGGGAACGAGGGATATGCAAGGATAATTTGGGAGGATAGTAGAATAAATGAAAGCTCAAAGAGGGCGTCTTTCTTTGTTCAATGGATGAAGGAGTCAAGGATTTTGTCCACATTGAGAGAAGGTGTCCATGAGCCATGACCATCTACAATTTTGGTATTGATAGTGAGTAAAAATACACCAAGTCTATGTATAGTTCACCCCTCTATAATTTTCTCCTGAGCATAATAAAATCCCCATTGAATGTTAATTTTCTCGTTTGAGTTTTCAAGGTAATCCACTATCAATGTGGTTTATTACTATGTCTATGATGCATTTAATAGTTGTGTTGATAAAATCTAGTTGCATCATTGGTTTAATCATTTAAGAACTTTAATTGTGGGTTGTTTTGATTGTTAGAATACTAAATTTGTTAATCATTGTGCAATAATACCCCACAACCAAACAATCCACAATCAATGTGTTGTGTTAACACCTACAACCACACACAATTATACCATTGATTGATTGGGCAATTTGTTAGTTGGTGTTTATTTTCTATTGGGAAAACCATTGGCTATAACCATGCACTTTGCTTCCTACTTGCACATCGATTTAGATTATTGAATGAGATCGAATCCTCCCTTAAGGTCGTGAGTATTGTAGGTAGTAATGTCACCTACATACAATTACCTTTGAATGTTTGCTTGAATGCATTTAAGCGGTGTCTCACACCCTCAATCCAAGGCTATACATTGTCCATACCTACAGCCACCTTCGAATGAGTTTATAAACAAGAATCATGTACAGTGTACATATATCTCTCACGTGGCTTCTCTGTATATTAATTTGAATAGCAGTATGACTAGTTTGTTGATTCATTGTTGGAGTGTTAACTTCTATATTACAACTGGGTATATTTCTAATTAATGTATTGCTTCCTTGTATAAAGTGTATGGGAAAATGAATGGTTCCATAGTACTGTAAATGCTCATTTGAACCGCAAGATATGCATTCAATTGTTATAACCAAGTAGAGTGTTGTGACAGAGTATACCTTTTCAACCCATAATGAAAATTTGGATGTGCGTTGATATAGTGCTAAGATTAACCATAGGTTGATCTATTACTGGAAATTAAAGCACAATGTATTGCATCCTTTGATGGAGCCTTGGTCTTGACACCACAAGCAAACAAGCCAGGCTTGAAACCAAACCAAAAGCAACAGATCCATTCTATCTACCTATTGATGATTAGCTATTGAGAAGATTTGCATTCAGAATCGCACCAAGAGCAGAGAACAAATTTATTGTGGTTCCACAATAGTCATCTGTGTTGGTGAAACGGATCAGCCATAAGCCCATGGTTTTTGGATCATCGAAGGTCCTACATTCTCATTGGAGTATTAGTATGATCTAGAAAGGAAAATAGTTCCCATCAACACCGTGATTTGGATAACATCCAAATACTTGGGCCTCATGTCCTCTTGAACCTGCTTTTTCACTACCTCTAGCTCTTAGAGTGGGATAAACAACACTCAAACTGTTCCATTTTTCTAGCGGTTTTCTCCCATGTTCTGAGAAAAACTTCAGTAGGAATTCTCAGTTAGATGTAAAATTAAGATTTCAGCAATTGCAAAGTGCAATTTTACACTAAATAGAGGCTTTGAATCTAGACCCAAATGCTCAAAATTGCAATTTAAACAACTGAAACTGCCATTTAAGCAATTGTTTTTTTGCTTATTCGGATCAAAAATCTGGAATTCTCACTTGGATACAAAACTGCGATTTCAACAATTGCAAAGTGAAATATTAAATTAATTTGGAGCTTTGAATCTACACAAATACTCAAAATTTAAATTTAAACAACGAAAATTGTCATTTAAACAATTGGCTTTTTCCCTATTCTGATAAAAATAAGAAATTCTTAATTAGATACAAAATTTGATTTCAGTAATTGCAAATTGCAATACTAGACTAATTCGGAACTTTGAACCTATCCAAATGAATAAGAAATTCTTAATTAGATACAAAATTTGATTTCAGTAATTGCAAATTGCAATACTAGACTAATTCGGAACTTTGAACCTATCCAAATGTTCAAAATGTTGAGCATGACAACAATCACTCGTCAGTTACAACTCAGTTGTCGTTTACCAAGCGATTGGCGTTTCATATCCCTGTAAACGCTTGTGAAATGTTTGCTTAAATGTTGAGCCCTTGAGGTGCTTCCATGAGAGTTGTAATCCATTTTTCTCCATTGGTTGAGTAATAACGATATCATTTCTCCATCTCGTTTTTGATTGTTGTGTGTATTTATCTTCTTCATTTCTATATTTATTAATTCGATTATGTAGGCGTCGCTCCCAACAAGTGGTATCAAAGCAGGTTCGGGAGAGAATGAGGCAGCGGGGCGATGAGAGAGAAGGAATAAAGAGTCGTTTGTTGGTCACTCGCGCAAAAAAATAGGTATGACCTGTAAAGAGAGTCCGGGGTTGTCCCCGCGCAGAGGGGCCAAGGCCGAGGGAAGGCGGAGGCGGTGGTGGGAACCTGTTTCATGCCACGCAAAGTTGACACCTGGAAATGAGATGATAATGCACGCCCACATGCCAGTCGACCTGTTGACCGAAGGCCGCGAGCAGGTGCGGTGGTGTCGAGTTGCAGAGGAATTGGGTGAAGGAGTAGAGGGTTCAACTCTTGGCAGCTGCCATGTCTGCAGTAGTCTATGGGAAGCATCTGCGACCTTTCGAGGACGTCCACAGATCGCCTCCCATTGTTTCCAAACGACTACGTTACACCTCCTCCCTTTCTCCTTCCGACAATATGTCCAGGCTCATATCCCTATTTCCAGCCATGGATTCTCAGCTGGTGGAGAATGTGTTCGAGTCTTGTGATGAAAACATGGATCATTCCATCAAGAGCCTCAGTAATCTTTTCCTTAACCCCTCTAAGAAGAATATACTTACTACAGATGATGGTTTGGTTCATTCAGATGGCCAACTAGTTCAAGTGCCCAGTTCTACACAATCAAGTGACGTCGACTCTAGTAATCCAGAGTTCGGTCAGTTAGATGGTAAATATGGTTGCCCTAATGATAGAGTAGAGTGGGTTGAGTTTCTCATTATAGAAATGAAGAATCCATATGATTTGGATGAGGCAAGGGATCGTGCATCAAGGATTTTGGAGGAATTTGAGAAAACTATAATGTCCAACTCCGGGAAATAGTAGGTCATTGGCATTTCTAAGGCAGAGATTGTTGTTCTTGACAGGCGTGGAGGTTGCTAGACAGGGCTGATAAAATGAGAAGCAGAGAATACAAAGAAAGAGCAGAACAGAAATAGAATTCAGTATATTAGGTAAATGAAGAAAATAGTACCTAGAGAGAAGGGAAAAGAGCTGAGCTAAATAGGCTCAAGCAAATCAAGAAATGATAGTACAGCTGGCCAGGACAACTGGTAGTGTACAATCGGACTGTTGAGGTTACATTATATTTAACACTCCCTCTTAAACTCAACAGTTACAAACATTAGCACTGATGATGCCCAAGTGTTGTCTCTGAAAATCAAAAACGGATTTTCCCAGTGGCTTTGTGAAGATATCTGTAAGCTAATCTCGAGAGCCACATAATTGAAGTGCAATATCACCATTATTGACTAGCTCGCGGATGAAGTGAAAGCGAGTGTCAATGTGTTTGTTTTTCTTGTGAAACACATGATTTTTGGATAGAGCAATTGTTGAGGTGTTGTCACAGAAGATAGGAGTTGGATCATTTTTTGTATGTGACATATCTTTCAATATTCTTCTCAGCCACACAACTTGACATGAAGCTGAGGTAGCAATGATATACTCTGCCTCTGCAGAAGATATTGATACAATTGGTTGTTTCTTTGATGCCCATGAAATCAGTTCGTGCCCAAGTGAAAAACATGTCCTGAGGTGCTTTTCCTGTCATATAGGTTGCCTGCAAAATCACTGTCTATGTAACAAGAGAGATGATGATCATTAGATTTAGTGTACCATAAGCCAAAATTGAGAGTTCTTGCAACATATCTCAGAATTCGTTTCACCATCTTCCAGTGAGAATCTTTGGGGGATTCCATGTATCTGGAAACAAGGTTGGTTGCATACATAATATCAGGCCTAGTTGCTATAAGATACAACAAACTGCCTACTAAATTTTTGTACAGGGTAGGGTCCATTGTAGGGCCTTCATCTTTCTTGCTCAATTTTGTGCCTAAGGGTATAGGGGTTTCTGTTGGATTGCATTCTTCCATGCAGAATATTTTGATGATGTTCGCTGCATATTTTTTCTGACAGACAAAAATTCTTTTGGTTGATTGATCAACCTC
>SNQJ01S0020105.1:58906-79213 GCA_010110895.2 Picea sitchensis | reverse complement strand
TTAGGTATTCCGTAGATACCAAAACCCTAATCCCTTAATCCGGGATTAATTTACAAATCAACTAAAAATAGCAAAATCTGCTAAAAATAGCAAAAACCGCCCAAAAAAAAAATTTCGGGGTGTTGTGTCGAACGTTGCGCGTAACTAGGGGGGGGCATACCTGCCCCCCCCTGGGACCCCCCTAGGAAAGTGCCCGGCGCACACATCAGAGCCCTAGGTGAAGGGATTGTCAGACGCAGTTGTCGTATCTGATGCACCCACACACACACACATGCAAAGAATATAACACACACCCAACATGGTGGAGGAGTGAGGCGCTAGCCTTGGATGAATGGTTTCTATCTTTTATGGTGGATTATCTTAGCATCTTCTTGATTTGGTATGGTTTTTACTCTTATGTTATCATTTGTTTCAAGTCAATGATTATCTTTCTAGGAGCTAGGTGGGAAGTAAGATCATTTACACCCCCACTCTAGTCTTCATCATTTATTGCTTGAAGTTTATTGATGTTGTAAGGGTTTGTTTGAGGAAGTAAGAGGATTTACACTCCTCATTCTCAAACCCTAACTAGAGATACTTGTCTTGGGAAGGAAGAGGATTTACACCCCCCAAAAAGTAGCATCTCTAGTTCATTTATTTGACTCCATTAACCCAATATTCAAAGGAACTAGTCATTTCTTTTTTGCATTGGAGATATAAAATCGTTGCCTTGGGAAGAGTGATTTTTGTTAGTTTCAAGTGTATCTTTTTGGAGAAGTGTTCCTTGAGCCTTGAGCTCTCTTGCCTCATTGAGGCATCCCTCTTCTCCCACTACTTTGATTGATGTTATAAACTTTAACCTACAACTATTAGGGCTGCATAACCCTAGCTGCTAACTCCCTCTTATCTCAAAATCTAACCCTAAGAATTCTCTCTAACTTCACTCACCTAGTCTACTAACTAGGGCGCACTTTTTGGGCTACTTATTGGCACTTTTCCATGGTTTATTTTGCTGTTGCATGCCATTGAATGCTACAGCCATAAGGCTGCAATTTTCTGCATACAATAAATGTTATAACAGCTTGCTTTATTCAGCCTCAAAGTGCCATATTTAAGTCATAATTGATTACCTAATTCACTGATAATATCATTGGTTAATCTTGTGCTTTTACATGTTAATTTAGATGTCTTATTTGCTGATATAAATTGTCATTTGCTGCTGCAAAATAGGGACAAAAATCTTAACTTGTTGATCCATGTTAACATATACCATTGCAAGGTGTCTTTCTTTGTGTCGCGGGAATGTACAATCATCTGAAGAAGTACTACACCTTTGGGGCAACATTTGTTGGGTTTACAAGGCATCTCTTTCCAGTTCTCATTCCACTTAGATATGAATTCTAGGGGTTCCACTTTCATCTCCATCCAATCTACATATCATTCCCCCTAGGGTCACCGAGATCGCCTCCCTAGAGTGACCTAGTCACCCTTGAAGTGTGGGACCTACATCGCGATGACATTGGGTGTAGGATTTCCTAGTTGTAGCACTTGATTTTGTGGTTGGGTTGGGCTTTTCCCAACCTACAACTTATGATATAACGATGTCATTTCATTGTTGATATATATTGTTACTAACTGCTACAATTGGGGGAAACAAGCTTAATTTTCTTGTCCATCATATACTTGGGCTCGTATCATTGTTTTCCTTGTGTCTCAGGTAGGTACAATCAATATTTGCAAGGTCTGCTACTTCTTAGTAACCTTTGGCTACCACCAAGACCTTATTCAAGCCCTTCTCCACACATAGAAACTTGACCTCTAGGGGCATCCATTCATAGATCACACTTTTCATCTCTTTCCCCCCTAGGGTCATTGGGATTCCCCCCTTGAGGTAATCACTTCACCTCTAAAGTGATGAGAACACCTATCTAAGGTGACAGTGAGTAGTTGCTCTCTTAGTTGTTGCCATTTTGTGGTTTGATTCGGGATTTTCCCAACCTGCAACTTGTGCGATAACAGGCTTCATAGGGGTTAGTGAATTCCACCAAATGTCGAGTCTTGGTGAATTCATTTTCTCAACTACCAAGATAATGAAACTTCTACATCACTAATAGATCCTTATAATATTTAATGTAACATCCTTATAATCATATTTTAGGATCAAGTACTTATAATTTGAACACAATTACATGCAAGTGAAGCCCTGGAGAAGAATTAGATTGAGAATGTCAAGGTGATCCTTCAAGCTTTGTAAGGGGTGTAGGGAGCTCAAACACCTCCTAAAATCCTTGACAACATTATAAAGGGTTGGGAAACAAATAATCGTGGATTTTGGTATGAAAATGCAACCACAAAAAGGAAATTAACATTTAGGATATTGATGCTACATTGTTAGGCCCTTGTCACAAACCATTGCAACACAGGTAGTGTCAAAGTGAACATGCCTTGAAATGCAATAAAAGGGGAATCTTTAACTGGATATTGGAGATCCTGTGGCTGGCACGATATCTATTAACCTTGTTGACCACCTATTTCAACTAGGGGGTCCAATCCATGTACCATGAATATTATGCATATGATGGTGCTACCAAGTTGAAGACTTGTTGGTTCTACAAGGCAGTTTTGGCCTTCAGCACGTATTTTTGTAATTGGAATTTTCGCTCCCCTGCGTGGGATAATAATGTAATGGGTCTGAATGAATCATATGTTTGGGTCGGTTTCCTAGGACTTCATCATTAGAGGAGTTCCTTTCATTGAGTGTTTTGTTTTCCTCGGGTTATTAATTTGGCCCAACCAGCCTTAATAATTTCCCTTGAGTTTTTCACTCCCACAATAATCCTCCAAAGTGGTTAAAGGCATTCTAATGGTCGAGCCCTATGGTATCTCATGTATAGGAATATTGTAAATGACCATGCTAGACATCTCCTAGAGTCTTGCGGAATTCTGTCGAGTCTTAGTAGTTTTATTTAATTTTTTTAAATTACTCATTTAATGGTAATTTTAATTATTTTTTATATAAAAATGTAAAAACTAGGTCCTTGGGAATTTTGTTAGAGGTATGAGTACTCAAAATAAATGGAATGAGACCCCCTACACCCTTGGACCAAGTTTCATCTCAATTGGACAAGTTTTGATAGGTCTTTGTCCATGAGGAGTCCAAGTCAGTCTAGAGTA
Organism: Picea sitchensis; assembly: GCA_010110895.2. NCBI lineage: Eukaryota > Viridiplantae > Streptophyta > Pinopsida > Pinales > Pinaceae > Picea > Picea sitchensis. The sequence goes on along the minus strand of SNQJ01S0020105.1, from coordinate 76,060 downwards.
AACAATTTAATTGTTTAATTGACAGTCAAAATGTCAATTTTTTGTAATAATGAAGCAAAAAGGTTTGAGAGAGAGTGGAAAAGGTTTCCTAACCTTTTTCCTAAGTTGGAAAAGTAATTTTCCACTTAAAAGACCCCCCCTTGCTTAGCCAACAACTTAAAGTGGTGTTCCCTAGCTAATTGACATGTGGGAATTAAAAAATTTAAGTGAAAAAAGCCACCTAAACCCTAAATTCTCTTTTATTGGTGTCTAACTTAATGTTTGACCATATGAAAAGGTGTTTTCCCCCTTTTCTCACTCAACCCTCAAACCCTAACTTACCAAAACCCTAAAAGTGACTTTTCCTTGACTTTGTCTATTTCTCTTGGATGTGTGACACTTGTAACTCATCCAAGAGGGGTAACTCTTGGCTCCCAAGTATAAATAAAGACCTCCCCTCCCTCATTTCACATGATCTATCTCAGTGCAAGGTTACTCTATCCATTTCTCTCCTCTCCTCTCCATGCTCTCCCACTCTTCTCTCTCATTCTTCTTGCTCTCTCTTTCTTTTCTCAAGCTTGGGTACGTATTTGTCATAGATTGCTTCTAATACAAGAAATCTTTGGAGGATACATGGTGTGAAGAGTCTTCTTGGTGCCATATTACTTAATGAGGTGATTTTGTTCTAGTTATTTCTTGTTTTCATTTATTGTAGATCTAGAGTAGGGATCCCAAGCAAAGCATTTTGTTGGGTAGATCTTTTGGTAGTATTATCATAGATCTAGTGAATATATCTGGTAGATTTAACAAAGTATTTTGTTTTATTACATGAATGTGCTCACCCCCTTCTCTTTTATGTAACACGGTTTCAAGAAATTTGCAGGTCACCTAAGGGTTTTGAAGATAGATTTCAGATCTAGAAATCTTCCTCATCATCCACTTAAAACCTCTAATATTTTTTGTTCTGCTTTTTTTTTTTTCATATTCCTCTATATTTGGGTGGATTTGTGTTCTGAAATAAACCAAAAACGATTATATATATTGTTGGTTTTATACTTAAAATTTCTAGTTTCCACTAACAAAAAATTTCTACAGATTTTTTGTCATTTCTGCAGTTTTTCCAACAAGTTTTACTTGCTGGATTTTTTTGCATATTTGTGACAGAAACGTGGAGGAACAACCCATTTGGGGCCATCTAAAGTCAAGTAAAATCCTACTAAGGGTATTGAATATCCCCTTCTTCTTCTCCTTTCTCAAGTTGTAAGCAAGCCCAAGAGAGTCTCTAGGGCTTGCATTTCTCAAGCAAATTAAAGTTTTTGTGTTTTTAATTTCTAGTTTGCCTACATCTAGGAAAGAGTTTGGCCAAGCCAACCATCCTATATCGAAAGGCTAGTTAATTATTTTTAATTTCCAGCATTGCTTTTCATTTCTAGTTTGCCCCACTTGTCCTTAAGACAAGGTTGTGTGGCTAGGATTAGTTTCATTTCAAGTTCTTTTATTATTTTTTGTTTTCCTACACCTAGGAAAGAGTTTGGCCAAGCCAACCATCCAATATCGTAAGGCTATGAATTTAGTTGTGGTTTATTGCTTCTAATGTTTGGTTTAATGGTTTATCTTTAGATCTTAGAAGCTCTTTTCATTTCATTGCTTAAGTCGTGGATGCATAGTAACTTACTTGTGTTGTTCAAGCTATTTCTTTCTTGTCAAGTTTCACTTTGCTTTCAAGTTCAATCACTTAATATCTTTCAAGCTTAAGCAATTTACTTTACTTTTCAAGAACTTTACATTGCAAGCACTTAACTCAACATTTTTTTAAGGCTCAATTAACCTTATATACATAGGGTTTCAATTTATCTAGTTAATTAAAGCACCTTTAATTGTCTCAACTTTGACACCAAAAAAAGAACCTAAGGAAGAAGCAGGGGGTGCTAGATTAGGGCTGGTCTCACGGCACTAGGTGTCCCCCTTGTGGAGTACTTTTGTTCCTAGATTGACCTATGGAGCTAGGGTGTGGCCTTGTTTGCCTCACTTCTTGAGCACCCAACAGTCTTTTTGGTATAAGTGGGGAGAGTTCTAGGGAAGTCACATAGTTTTAGGATTCACACTTTAACTTAATCAACTTAATCAATCCTAAAACTTAATCCACCTCAACTTGGTATAATTTTTTAATCTTATGATGGTTTATGCTCTTTAACTTTGCAAGAATTTCATTTAAGTTACTTTACATGCAATTTTATTTGAGCACTTGTGGATGATTAACGAGTAGTTGCGCATCTCTTGCCCGTGGAGGCTTTTACTTGCTTTATCTATTGTCCATTTGAAGTTGTGCACTTTCCCGTGGAAGCTCTTTTGTTGGATGTTCCATTCTTATTTAATCACCCGTTGAAGTTGTGCATCTTGTGGAGGCACTTCTTATTTGGGTTTGTAGTTGTGTTGATGTCATTGAACAAAACCCCTTGAAGTTGTGCATCTTGTGGAGGCACTTCATTGTTTGGGTTGTTGGCTTGTGGTGATCTTCTCTTGAATACTCTTTCCTTTCCCTACACAAATCAAGTCAAGTTAGTTTTGTTAATGCTTGTTTCCCTTTCTTGTTCATAGTTGTATGTTGTTGTATCTTTAGTATTCTTTATATTCTTTTGTATAGATAGTTGTATCATTTACTTGTATATAATTCAATTGTTGTGTATTAATTCTTTTATATTTAATTGTAAACTTTGTAAACTTTTTCTTTCTAACTTTTGTAACTCTAATTGACCCCTTGCCCAGCCTTAGGCACTAGTCTTAGTTGACTTAGGAAAATGGCTTGCCTTTCCTTGAAATATTTTACCTTGCATTGTTGACTCTCATATAGGCTAGATCCCCCTAGATCTTTAACCAATTAAAATCAACTCCTAGAATTAACCATTAATCTCACATAGTAACTAGGGTCTACCCCCCTTGGCTTTCCTAGGAGTAAGCCTAGACGAAAGAAGTTCAAGTCGAGGTGACAGTGTGCTTGAACTTAGACATTGTGTCTCCGAGGACACACTAAGTGGATTGAGACTTAGTCTACGTTTGTGAGTGTGTATAAGGATGAAAACAAATCTTAAAAGTGCAGTTGATGCTATTGTGATCTACTTCTCTTACCATGACAGATAGAGTCTTGTTCCTTTAAAGTGGTTTAATTTTGTCTTTCAAAAGCCATGCCTCTTCTTGTAGAGCTCCTTGCCGACAATGTAGAGCTAAAAAAATCAATAACGTTGTGTTTAGAGGATCCCACCCTTGCATAGATGATTTCCATCCCAAACCTGAAGAAGAGTGTAAACAACAATTTAAAGTTACTACTTCTGAACTACAATAGACATCAAGATATAGAATCTTGACTGATTAATGTTTTTTAAGTATGAACTGAAGATACTATGTGTGCCAAACAATATCCATGATCATGATCTTTCCTCCAGAAAATGGCGACCATTTTACACCCAACTATGTTGCAAGAGTGGTCAGTTCAACAACTTCCTTCATAGGGGACTTGTGAGTCATTAGAGGATTCAACTATAAGTGGTATAACAAACAAAGACCATTAGTTTTGCATTTTAGGTTTCTGGATCAAGTACATGGGCCCATATTTCAGTACATTGTCTATAAGATCCTTCTAGTACATATGTCATCTTTGATGAAGTTTCTATCATGGTCCACTTGGATCATTTCCTCTACTTTTTATGGAGAATTCTTCCTACAGTGCACATAATCCAGTGCACTTTGTATATTGGGCCTTACCAGTTTTAAGATGTGATGTCATCTTTGACCCCACCACATTTGGAGATATTCATTATGTCCCAGGAGTTGGTGGTTTTATAATGGATACTTTGGCTTATTGTGATGCTACATCTTAGTGACTGGTTCATATTAACATTTGTGGGCCTATGCTACTTGTTTGCATGGGGGGGTTGTGTGCTTACTCACCTTATTTGATGGATTTTCTCCTCATAGGTTTGCATGATCCTTTACCTTACCTCTTACAGATTCCTCCACAGACAAGTCTCAGTCTATTACAATGGATCTTTCTCTTTATGATGTTGGTTTACTCTGGATGCTCTACACTTGGCCATTTTCAGCAATCCAATGCACCGAAATCAACTTCACTATACTTCTACCAGAGGCCACCTTTACTAAGTTGTGGAACCGTGTTCATGTGGGTGATACAAAGATCACAGGGAGTGATGCGGGCCCTTGCTCATCATTTGGGGGGAGAGTAAATCTAGTGTTGTAATGACTTCTCTCCATGCCACCCTACTCAACTAGTTTTTGCCTCTTTTTACAACAGGTTTCTGGGTTGGCATTTTGGTTCCATTTGATCCCCTCTTTGTATTTGTGATCTCAACATTATTTTTTCCTTCACATTTATTTTTCTCAGACCTAGCCTCTTGTGAACAAACCTATTCAATATTTATACAACATCCAATCCAAATAGGAAAGGGGAAGGAAATCCATATAGGAAAAAATATATATTTGTAATAAGGGATGTGATTGGTTTACAAGACCTCTCATCATGGTATAAATATCATTCAGTGGTCATGAGTGTTGAGTCGCCAAAGTGTCATCTTTTTACCAACATTTTCACTTCACTTTCACTTCACTTTTAACCATATTTAACATTTTCACTTCACTTTCAGTAATTTCCAATTTTTAACCATATTTCGCTTCCCACACCCTTACATAAACCATTTTCATGATTACAGGGGTTTTAGACATATTATTTTCACCTAATTCATTTTAGTGTTTCGGAGTGGAATTTATGATTAAATATTGAAAAATAACATGTTTACACTTATTTATGAAAGTGGGATGAGTTCCATGATGTTTATAGGTGTATTTGAAGACTCCAACCAAGTCAAACTTAATTATTCCTCAAATTGAACTTCTCTCAACCCTCAAAGATTTGATGAAGATTTGAGATTTACTCAAGTATCTTGGATGGAGATTAATCATGAAAGAGAGATTTGTGAGGATTTGTAGAGATATCACTTGATAGGTGTGAGCACATGGTTGTAACCAAATGAGACATTTGTGGATCTAAGTTATCTTAAACTTTTGTATAATAGGAGTGCCTCCTCCATTCAAAAGAGAGGACTCTTGGAGCATATGTAATTCACCTGATTTAATAAGAACTGCTTTCTTTTCACATCAATCTCCATTCTCTAGTTTTAGATTTAGGAATGCTTTAGTTTATGTGTTACTTTGTTCTTGGGAGAATTTAGCTCACTCCAAATAGATCATGTAGCATTTTCTTCTTACTTTAAATAGGTTTATATACTTTATTGTTTTATGATCTTGATTGTTGATAAGTTTTCAGGAAACATTCTGAGAATACCTCTTGAATGGGAGCTAGTGCTTTCATGCCTACAACAACCAAGTTTTAAGTTTATTTATTTTCAATGCACGAGTGTTCTGATGATCTTGATTGTTGATAGGTTATTTGAAACATTCCTGAGAAGACCTCCTGAATGGGAGCTAGCTCATGGCTGCCTACAAACAACTAAGCCTTTTTAAGTCTTTTTTTTCAATGCATGAGTGTTTATTTGATGTTCTTGATTGTTGATAGGTTATTTGAAACATTCTAAGAAGACCTCATGAATGGGAGCTAGTACTGCCTACAACAACCAAGCTTCATGTGTTTATTTTCAAATACTGAGTGTTTACTTCTGATGGATCTTGATTGTTGATAGGTTATTTGAAACATTCCTAGAAGACCTCCGAATGGGATTAGTGTTTCCATGCCTACAACAAATAAGCCTTTTAAGTGTATTTATTTCAATGCATGAGTGTTTACTTGATGATCTCATTTGTTGATAGGCTATTTGAAACATTCTGAGAAGACTTCCTGAAAGGAGCTAGTGTTACACAACAATCCAGTCTCTATATTTCATGCCTACAACAACTAAGTCTTATGCAAGAGTTAGGATTTGATTGAATTTTCTTAGATTAGAGTTAGATGCCTACTCCTGCATATATTTTGTTGGCATCATCACAAGCTTACGAGCATCCCTGGTTGATATTAAATCGTGTAGAATTTATATGACATAAATTTCACTCAACAATGAGGGTGAAAGGTTACAACCTTTGGTGATTAATTATTATTATTCATTGTTATTGTTATTGTTATTATATTTCCAAGGAAACTTTTGCAGTGAAACCCTCAGGCACTTCCCCTCATTTCACATATGGTACCCAATGTAAACCAATTGACACTAATTATGACCCCTAACCCGGTAGGGACATCAAGTGACACACACAACAAAGGTATCCAACATGGGGGATCGACCTCAAGACCTCCTACATGAAACTCAAAGCACTCAACCATTCAAGCTAGCCCACTAGGCTATTATTATTATTGTTATTATTGTGTAATTGTACTAGTATATTTATGTATGTAAAATGTCCTCTCCCTTAAAGGATGATTTGTCCTCAAAGCATAGTTAGGAGAAGTTACATCTTCATCCTTTCTTGTACTTTTTTCCTACTTTGAATGTTGTGCTAACTAAGGAAACAAGATGGTAAGCTCTTCGTAGTTCTTACCAAAATTTCTGCATATAAAAGGGGCCAATCCACCTTAAGTTGATTATCTTTGGCACCATATGGTAAGAAATGTATACTGAATTTTGTTTTGGGTGATGTTGCTTTGATTGTACCCTATGTCAATTTATGTGGTTAGGATGGATGTGGGGTCTAAGATTTGAACTTTGTTACCATATACGAGAATCGAGAATTGATGCTTTACTATTCACTAGTGTATCAACACCCTTCAATTGAGATACAATTTCATTAGTGGACATGGATGGATCTTCTATTGTAACTGGATTTGTAAGTGTTGGTTTGTCAATCAATGGCTTGACTTTATCGATGATAGACAAATCTTCAATAGCAACACTCAATTTTTGTCTTTGATTGCATCTATGAGGGTTCCCTTTTCTAATGTTTGAACCTTGACTTCTATAAGTGTTGTTGATTCAACCATATCAATTAAATTTTTTTTATTGAACTTTGGAATATGTATGTCCATTTTGTTAAATTTTTAACTTCATTAAGCAAAATTTGACTGTGAATGTTTAAAAGTTTGATTTCCTTGTCCTTATCTGACAAGATCTTGTCTTTATCTAATAAAACCTTATTGAAAATTCTCGAGATATTGCATCTTTTGTTGTCTTTATCTACTCGTTTTGATGATACTTTGTTATTTCACATTTTAACTCATTAACTTCTCAAGGAAAACATTTTTCAATAGTAAACTAGCCTTTTCTATGGATTTGTTAATTGATTTCACTCTAAATTTTTCAAATTCTTCCCTTAATTGTGTATATATGCCATGGATGACTCCACACTTATGCGATGTTCTTATGATCTTTTAAATGATATTCTTCCTTAACTTGCCTTCTTTTGATAATAATATCGTTTAAATGCATTTTTTCACTTTTTAGAGATATATATAAACTTTAATATTCCTTTAATATGTTTTTTGGAGGGATGTAAATTTCACTTAAAGCTACCTGTTACCCCCCATGCCTAGGGATAGTTGGAGAAGATCATGTCTCGAGGCTTGCAATGGAGAACATGATCTACGCCATGATGATGATCAATGTGTCCATAGATGACAACCCAACAACCCCCCTCATTTGCCTCCCAACACAGATCAACCAAGGCTCATCACATTCAAGCAACTCAAAGTATGGAAGATGGTACGCTATTGTCACCATGAGGTATGCCAGTCCTTCTTTCATACAAAGTGTTGTGCTTAATTTGTTGAGAATGTGGATGAGGATCTTTGGTTGAAGTTGGATAATGGATCATTGGTTTGGGAAATTGTGTCAATTTCCTTGTTTCACCTTGGTGGTCAGCTTCTATGCCCTAGTCCCATGTTGTCACCGCCCAGTGAAAAGGGGTATTACTAGGGGGGCTCCCAAGGGTAATGTTCCATTCCTACCATTGACCACCTATTCAACTAAGGGGTCAACTCCATGTACCATGAAGATATGCACCATCAGGTATAACCAAGTCAGAGACTCCATGGTTCTACAAGGCAGTTTTGGCCTTAAACACTTCTTTTTGTAATGGAATTTCTGTTACCTTGCGTGGGATTATGATGTAATGGGTTTGCATGGATCATAGTTAGGTCAGTTTCCTTAGGACTTCATCATTAGAGGAGTCCCTTTCATTGAGTTTTTTTTTTCCTCAGGTTATTAATTTGGCCTAACCAACCTTATTAATTTCCCTTGAGTTTTTCACTCCCACAAATAATTCCTCCAAAGTGGTGAAAGGCATTCTAATGGTCTAGCCCTCTGGTAGTTAGTGTCTAGGAATGTTGTAAATGACCATGTAAGACATCTCCTAAAGTTTTGAGGAATTTTGTTGAGTCTACATAGGTTTTTTTTTAATTTATTAAAATTGCCTAAGTTGGGTAATTTTAATTAAATTTTCATGAAAAATGTAAAAACTAGGTCCTTGGGATTTTGATAGGGGTATTTGTGCTCAAAAGAAATGGAATGAGACCCCCTACACCCTTGGACCAAGTTTCAGCTCAATTGGACAAGTTTTACTATGTGTTTGTCCATGAGGAGTCTTAGTCAGTCCAAAACATCAATTTAATTGCTAGTCTTGACATAGTCAAAATGACAATTTTTGTAATTTTGAGTTAAATGGTCAGAGAGAAAGTGGGAGAACTTACCCAAACCCATACCTAAGCTATCCTAACCCATTTCCTAACCTTTTACACCCCCTTCACTTAACCTTCACATCATTTCACTCACTCCCCTAGGGAAGTTGCACCCCCCTTGAGGAAGATGTTGTCCCAACTCATGAAATAAAATGAAAACACCCCCCTAACACCTAGAGCACACTCCAAATACCTAAGTTAGACTATTGGGTGGATCAAATTTGTTTTCCCATCCCCCCTCACTCACCCCTCACCTCTCCAAAACCCTAAAAGTGTGCCCCCCTTAAGATGCTCAATTTTGCTTGGGTGTTGACACTTGGAAAACATCCAAGAGGGGTAGCCTTGCCTTCCCAAGTATAAGTAAAGGCCCTATCACCCTCATTTGTCATCTATTCTCAATGTATTGTTACTATACCGAAATCTCTCCCACTCTTCTCTCTCTCCCATCTTGCTCTCTTTCATTTCTCAAGCTTGGAGCAAGTATTTGCTCAAGCTTGCTTCTAATAGAAGAATCTTTGGAGGAAATCTTTGGCATTGGGAGTCTTCTTGGTGCTTGGTTGTGGATTACTTTGGAGGTAACTTTTATTGTGGTGCTTGTTTGAGTTATGCTTATAGATTTAGTGTAGGGTGTCCAAGCAAAGTATTTTGCTTGGATAGATCTATTGTAGTATTGCCATAGATCTTATATGTAGTAGCTTCTTAGTCTTAACAAAGTATTTTGTTAATGTTATTGGATCTACTCACCCCCTTTGCTTGTCTTGTTGCTTAGTCTCACATACTTGCAGGTTACTAAGGGTTGAGAAAGAATAACTTTAGATTTGGAAGTTATTTATTCACCCACTCTTATTCCTATGATATTTTCCGTTCTGTTATTCTGATATTCTTTCTAAGTATTTGGGTGGATTGGTATTTTGAAGTAGACCAAAATCGAGTATACATACTGCTTTTTTTATTTAAAATTTCTGGTTCCTATTAACAATTTTTTTTTGCAGTTTTTCCAGCAAATTGTACTTGCTGGTTTTTGCAGGTTTTTGACAGAAAATGTGGAGGAACAACCCATTTGGGCCCTAAAACGTCAACAAAAACCTCCCAAGTTGGGGTGCATATTTTCCCAACACTTCCTTCTCTTCTTCTCATTGTAAGAAAGCCCTCAAAGAGTGACCAAGGGCTTGCACTTCTCTTAAAAATAATTTTCTGCATTTTTATTTCTTTGCCTACACCTAGAAAGTGCTTGGCTTTGCCAACCCCCCAATTTTGAAGTGAAGGAGAAGGGCCAAAAAGTACCCTAGTAGGGCACACAAGGGTAGATCCTTCAAATTTGTAGAGATCCAATCCCTTTGAATTTGTAGTCGAACCATACTCAATGAATGGATGTAGTTGGAACATACTTTGGAAGCAACCACTCCAAACCCTAACCCATAGCCTCCCTCACAAACCTTTGCTAACTGCAAATTATTTCCACGAGAGTCGACTAAATTGCAGCATCTAGCACATGCCTCAACTACTCCAACCCTAGCCTATGGCCTCCATTGTTTTTCCCATTCCCTCCAAGCCCTAAGCCACGACCTCCGCCATCCAATCCTCAACCTTGATGAGTCAATTACAAGTATTAGAGTTGAAACCTAATCAAATTGTAACTTATCACCCTCATCATATCTCCACTTTCATTGACCTAATAGGACATCGTTAACATTATATTTATAATTTTGCTCTCCTTCATGAAAATGTCACAATGACATTGTGTGATATGTGCATGTTAATTGTTTGAATAGTATTTGAAAGTTTATTGTAATTTATTTGGTAACAAAACTCAATTTTGAGTGTTTCAAACATTTAAAAGCAAAATAATCTTATCACATTCAATTTGCTTATAATATATATTATTTTTTAGTATCACATTCAATTGCTTATAATAAATACCATTTTTGAGATTTTGTTGATTTGTAAACTTACATACGACCAATCCCCTAATTGAAGATGAGATTTTGTTGTTTTGAAAAACTTATTTAAAACCAACCCCCTAATTGAAGATGAATTTTATGACATGTAATTTATTTGTTTCCATAATTGATCAAGCATGATTGGCTCTTAGCCTTGTGGGCACTAAGGATCACCTATTTTAGGTGCTAAGCTTTTTTATTCATACCAATTTAGTTCTTTGTTATTGTGGACAATAGCTTAAAAGATGCTTGCCATAGGGTCCTTCTTCACAAATATTGTAAAGCTTCTGTAATATTTAGGGTGTCAAGTTTAAGGGTTGTAGTTCGAGTGGTAAAATAAGCTAATTAAATCCCTTTCCATTTGGGTTCAATTCTCACCATGAATATGTTGGCTTGTTATAGCTTAGCTCGAAGGGTAGGTGCTCCCATCAAGAGACATTTCAATCCTAAGTCGAGTCGTGAGTTTCATGTTAGTTGTTGGCTTGCACACTACTAGCATTAGCCTAGGGTTTATAGTGACAATCAATTGGATTTGAACATGGACCTTGCTTGGATAATCCCAACCAGTTATCGATTCCATAGATCTAAAAACGAGGAACATTTAAAGTACCAATTTTTTAGCTTATACAAACTCATTTTGGTAACTATGTGCTCAAGATTATGTGTGCATATTACTTATTTTGTTGTGTGCACGCCCAATAGTCTATTTATGCACACTCCAACACATTTTGAACATTTCAACACATTGCACACACCTTTGATTACTATGCATGTCTTCACTCGTTACATACTCCATTGTACATCGTGCCCACCTTTGTTCACCATATACACCTACACCATAAGGGAAACCACCATTTGCCACGTTGTAGTCTAAATGTTATATGAATTGGTATTTTTATGACAACTTTAAATAAGGGGAAGACAGATCGACATTTTTTCCTTGAAATCCGATAATAATAATTTTGGATTGATGGAATTGCATATATCATATGTTAACATTGCATAATCTAGTTGCACTAGGGGTATTCATGGGTGCTAAATCTATTTCTGCATTATAAACAACAATTTATCATCAAATCCAAAATTCCAATTTTGACAAAAATTCTTTGACTGGATTTCGATGATGGAAAACTAGAAAATTTAAAAAATGTAGAGTGTTTAACCTTCTTCCATTCACCATGTAGAGTTTGCAGCCATCCCAAGGTAGTGATGGTTGTCCCCGTCCGATGTCTATCATCATCAAATCTTATTGCTTAGACCTAATTGCCTTGGGATATGTGCAAACATTGCATGACATATAGTATTTGCCTAACATAAATGTTTTGCGCCAATAGTAGTAGATGGCACACACGAAAGATGGACAACCATTTTCAATAACGAAACTCAATCACCTTCAACAATCAAAAGACCACTTTTGACTTAAATGCAATTCTTATATACAATATAATATACAAGAAGCAACTGTCTTTTCCTTTTCACATTCTCACTCTCACGTAGCAATGTATAAATCTTTTACATAATAATACACACATTGTTTCAATCTAATTTGCTTTATACACATTTTGATAATTTGCTTCCGCTCATAACTTAATCAAATCCTTTATTTTTATTTTTCCAAAGCAGGAAAAACCTTACAATACTCACGGCTACGAGCGTAGCCTCCACTGATACAATCTCAAAGCCCTGATGTGTAGCAACATCATCATCATGTGTAGATAACATAGCCACCTAAAATAACTTACTAGTAATTTGTAAGGGGGAGACTTCCACTTCAACTTGATACCTATGGATCTTGGGTTATTAAACCATTTCCATACGTTCAAGGAAGATGAGCTCTTAGCCAATCAAAAACAATTTTAATTAACACTCAAAACCTAAAAAATAATTTCAACTCAATATAGTATCAATATAGTATCCACAAGATACCTACTATCCTCCTCCAATTTACTTCCTCACTCAAAAATATTCTCATGGCATAAAGGAAAGGCAAGGAACAGGAAAGGCAAGGAACTCTACTAAAGATATATCCCACATAGGTGCGGTGTTTTTTGAGAGTATAAGGGGCTGTTACATATAATTAGTGCGAGAAAAGAATCAGGTACAGGTTCAAAAGGGTAGATGATGAGAGGTAAGCCCTCGCATAAATGCGAGAAGGGTGTCCGCCCCTCTATTACCTTGTTACGCTTAATGGGCGCCCCCCATTTTACCTTCTGATATCCCTCAAGATGTTGTTTTGATTCCAATGCTACTCTTTCTTTGTTTTGATTCGTCTCTAGATTGCAATGCTGCTTTGTATGTCAACTCCTGATCATGGTTTGAATCCAATGCTTCTCTGTCTCCAGATTGCAGTGGTGGTCTGTATGTCCATTTTCGCTTTGTTGTAGTGTTACGGTAGCATTTGCAGCTGAGGGTTTTCTATTTCAGTTTTATCTCAGCAATGAAAATCGCTAATGGATGTAGATGTTTTCCTTTGCGTTGCTGTTTTCATTCAGTCGATTAGCTTTCGGGTCTCTGTTTTTCGTACGTTTTATCTCAGAATAGGCTTTCATCGTTTTTTTAAAGTCAAGTGGAAGCGTCTGCGGAACAGTAGCTATTTATTTTTGCTAGCGTTAATGAAGCCTAGAGAATATGGGCTGCTCTGGTTACAGCTTGTGAGAGGAAGGGTAAAGCCCAAAATCATTGATCTCGGGGGCACTGACTACTGCCAGCTGAGCAGCAGCCAGAATGAATGTCTAACCCTAACCCTCTCAGTTAGCAAGCAGAGCATCGCATATTGGATGACTTTGCACTTCTTTCGTTTCCTTAGCTCAGAGTTTCAGATGGAGGATCAGAAGAGTTGTGGAGATGGAGTTTCAGGTAAGCCTTCTCTTCCTCTCAGAGGAGGCTGAGGTGCGTGTCCACCCCAATATTTCCTTGCTATAATTAATGGGCCCTTGCTTTTTTATACTCTATGATTATTCCCTTTCTATTTTTATATAGGGGAACTGGTCACTAGGCAAGGTCTAGGTTTAAATTTGGTTGGATGTCTTGGTTGGATGTCACCATAATTCCTAGGTTAGGGTCAACAACTCACAAGTCCTAGGTTTAAGTATGGTTGGATGTCATCTCCTAGGTTTAAGTATGGTTGGATGTCTTGGTTGGATGTCATCATAATTCCTAGGTATCTCACAAGTCCTAGGTTTAAATTTGGTTGGATGTTTTGGTTGGATATCACCATAATTCCTAGGTTAGGGTCAACAACTCACAAGCCAGTGTTTAACTGAGTGATTTGGCAAGAACCAAAATGTCCTGATTCCCACTCTACAAAGGTGGAACTTTTATCCCAACTTCTATCCCAGTAGTGCCTACCTTATAGCCTTAACACAATGGACCAACATGTCCACTGAAAGGATTTGGTTTAAATCTGCTTGGTTGTGACCCTAATCCCGAAGTTAGTGTCAACAATGTACTAGTTAGTGCCTAGCAGTGATTTAGCAAGAGCCAAAACGTCCTAAAGCCCCCACTGCATAGAGGTGGAACTTCCATCTCATTGTGCCTACTTTGTAGCCTTATCACAATGGGTCAACATGTCCACTCAAAGGATTTGGCTTAAATCTGGTTGGTTGTCACCTTGATCCAAAACGTCCTAAAACCCACTGCATAGAGGTTGAACTTCCATCTCATTGTGCCTACTTTATAGCCTTATCACAACTGATCAACATGTCCACTCAAAGGATTTGTCTTAAATCTGGTTGGTTGTCTGGTTGGTTGTCAGCTGAATCCCTAGGTTAGGGGAACAGCTGAATCCCTAGGTTAGGGGAACAGCTCACAAGCCAGTGCATAGCAGTGACTTAGCAAGAGCCATGGCAGTGACTTAGCAAGAACCAAAATGCCCCGAAGCCTACTGCATAGAGGTGGGACATCTTTTCCAGGGACCTACCTTGTAGCCTTATCATTACGGGCCAACATGTCCTTTCAAAGGATTTGGTTGTCAACATAATATCTAGTAGTGTCAACAACTCACAAGTCAGTGCCTAACTACTTAGCAAGAGCCAAAACGTCCTAAAACCCACTCCACAGAGGTGGAATTTCTATCCCAGTGTGCATACCTTGTAGTCTTATCACAATTTGCGACAACGTGTCCACTCAGGTTTTGAGCCCAGGTGGGAAGGAGAACAACTATGCTAGCCAACCACCTGAATTAAGAATTTGGGATACCCGATGATCATATTTCCAACCACATGAGTTAAGAACCCGGAATTCCCATGATCATGTTTTTGTTATTTGGACTGACCTAAGAATCTGACATTTCCAACCACCTGGGATACCCATAATAATATTTTCTTTATTTGGAATGCAACGCTTTGTAAGGCATTTTTGGTTACATTTTTTTTGAAAAAAAATTATAGCGCAAATAATGGAGATGTGTTTCTTTGCATTACTTCATTCTGTATGATAGCTGGATTTTGTGCGCATTTCGCTCGTTTCATTTCAGAATGGGGTTGGATTCTGCTTTTGGAGTTGTAGGGAAGCTGCTGCAATGCAGCGTGTGATTATTGGCTCAGCTATCCATTCGGTTTCGTTTTATAAGTCTCAATAGACATGCAGTCCAAAAACTAACTAGGTTTTGGACTCTTGGTTGGGGTTTTACTGTTACATGTGTCTTTCTGAAGGGTTGACCCTAAACTTTGTTAAGAAACTGAACTTCAAAATCAAAGCATGTTCTTGGAGACACATATTCTTTCTTCATGGCAAGTGATTTACCAATTCTTAAATGTAAATGACTTCATGCCTCAAACAGGGACGATCTTATACACTAGTTGGACTAAGCAAACAAGCACAACAATGGCAGCTCTTGGGTACAAGATAAAATGGCATCATACAATTTTATTCTGTATCTAATCTGGCAATTGATTGTTCTCTTAAATACTAAGAACATCCTTAGGATTCTCCTTGTAAGTTCTAGGAAATTGGGTAATGTTAACCTAAACAGTTTGGAATTCTAGCTTTTTCCTTTTTTAAATCGAAGATATAAACTTTTGGATTTCTTGCAAATTAAGAATATAAACTTTGGCAATTTTTTTTGGGCTATTAACAGAATACAAAAACTAAAAAATTGAGTAATATTAATAGAATACAAAAACTAAAAAATTGAGTAATATTAACAGAAGTTATTGAAACTCCTACGTAACTCTCCTCAGTCTTTTTTCTTTTTCTCAATTTAAGACATTTGACATCGAAGCATACCGAGTCAATATATTACAAAAGCTAAAAAATTGAGTAATATTAACAGAATTACAAAAACTAAAAAAATGAGTAATATTAACAGAAGTTATTGAAACTCCTACGTAACTCTCCTCAGTCTTTTTTCTTTTTCTCAATTTAAGACATTTGATATCGAAGCATACCGAGTCAATATATTAAATCTGGGAAGTTTGATCTTGGTATCTCATATTATTCATTTTTTCAATCAAACAAAGAATGGCTATATTCATTTTGATATCTCTCCTTATGTTTTTCTCAATTTAAGATATTTGATGTTAAGGATACCAAGTCAATATATTAAATCTTGGAAGTTTGATCTTGGTATTTCATCTTTTCAATCAAACAAAGAATGCTTATATTTGTTGATGACACCTTTATTTAGGAATCAATATTTATTGTTTGACACCTTTATTATAGTTATTATTGGGTTTATTTTTTTTAAGTTAGTGTTTATATTACCTTCATAAAATAGAGTTCAAAATACCTATCATATGACCAACTTGTCTACATAATCCAAAACATGACTATTGACTTTTGAGATTGATAACCAATGCAAATTCAAAACAAGACTACTAATTATTGAAACTGAAATTGTGTTATAGACATTAACCATGATAGAAAACTATAATTAAACACTGCCTTTGGGAGGAATATGCTTTGTTGAAGAGCATGGACATTGACGAAGACAAACCGGACAAGGTTGACAAGAAGTCTAGCCAAAAAGTGAGTCAATGAGGTTAGCGAGCCTGTGATCCATTAGCTCTTGGTGGAGTGGAGCGTAGCTTCAAAGTAGGTGAGTTGGTTTTTTAAGACTTCAACCCTATTGATAGTCTTCATTGAAGAAGAGGTGCAAAAAAACTTCAGCCACGTTTCTAAGGACCATATAGGGTGATTAGGAGAGTCAAAGAAGTGGCTTATGAGCTAGAGTTATTGAAGGGCAGCAAGATTCACAATGTGTTCCATGTTTCTTGCCTCAAGAAGGTCTTGGGCCAGCAGGTTGTGTTGTCCATAGACTTGCCACCATTGGATCTAGAGGGTCATTTGATTTTGGTTCCTAAGCAAGTCTTGGCATTTAGAGAGAAGCGTTGAGGAACAAGACAATAAATGAGTACTTGATGTTAAATTTATATGCAGCAGCGAGAGCCATTCTCCTGGAGGATGGCCAAGATCCTAGATGTGTTCTAGGGCCCCTGGATGTGTTCCAGGGAATCCTTGCTTCGTGCTTGGATTGATCCTTGGATGTGTTCCTTGGTGGTTGATGCAAGACCCTAGATGTGTTCTAGGGCCCCTGGATGTGTTCCA
>SNQJ01S0020105.1:40145-51012 GCA_010110895.2 Picea sitchensis | reverse complement strand
GTTATACAAGGTTTGCTTGCTCTGCTGTTATATAAGATCTGCTTGATCTGCTGTTACACTTGAAAGGTTTTGCAATACTGTTTGCCTCTATAGATCTGCTGTTATATATCACTCTGCTGCTACAATTTATCTATAGATCTGCTATTACTTGTAAAAGAGATTTTGTTATTGATTGAGATCTAGGTTTTACAACACTGTTATCATTAGAACTGTCTGGAACCTAGATCTCTGTTGTCTATGATTAGAAAGTTGTTCTTGTCTTAAACTAAAGCACTACTCATAGGTCATTGGTCAATATCAGACTTTTTCTGAACTATATCTTTCTACTGATTAACATAAGCCAGATTTCTATCTTTATATATGCTGCCTATGCTCCAGATCTAAAGTGTTTTTGCTTTGAAATTTAAAAAGAGACTGCTGTTTTCAACTTACCCTAAAAATCTAACACTTGATAAGGTGGAAGGATTTACCAGAAGAAGATGCCACATGGGAGGGAGAGCAGATTTTACAACACCTTGGTTTGCAGTTGCTTGAGAACAAGCAATCTCGAGGAGGGATGACTGTCATGTTTCCTCCCACTTAACCCATTGAAGGGTGGACATATTGGCCTAGGGGGGCTCTTCGTAGGCCATAGTCCCCAACAAAAGGGGAGTCGTGGAGTTTAATTAGTCGTCAAGGGGGAAACAATTTGTTTTGAAGGTGACCTAGGGCAAAGAGGAAAGGGTTAACACCCTAACTTAAGGAGCAAGCCACCTTAAAGAAGGGGTAAAACTAAGGGGATGAGACTATTATAGGAGGAAGAGAGGTTCATTTGAGAACATGAGAATTCATTTTGGAAGTGTTCCTTTCTGTTTGTGGGAGGTGGTTTCCTCATATCTATAAAGGGTTGATCAACCCTCAACTTTTACTAGGTTTTGGTGGGCTTGTGCTCACCCTAGCCTAGTCCTTGACTSACTCTTGCTTCAGGATCACATCTGTTGGAGGTTAGCTATTGAAAAGGTTCGCYGGGGTTTTCTGTAGAGGGTCGAGATCTTCATCAAGGAAGTTGAGGTACAACTTGGTGAATGGTGGTGGGATGGTAAAGTGTTTTGGTGAAGACCGAGAGGGATTAGGGCTGTCACAAGGCCTGTTCCAAYGCCTAAAAGAGGAGTTGCACCTCACATCTGCTTCTTGGAGAGGGCCAAGCCCCTAGTATTAGTTTGTTCACCTTAGAGGAAGTTCGGATCAAGGTTTTTTGTTAAATCAAGGGAGTTTTTGGTGGACCACACCCCTTATAGCGCAGAATCAATGACACACTAAGATGGATAGAGTGGCAACGAAACTTTGAGGAGGATTGAGCCCTTGTTGGAGACTAATTCAGTCATCAAGGATAGCGAAATCATCCTTGCTGTGGATATCCAAGTTTTAATCAATGATTCTTGCATAGAAACTAGTTGTTACAACATTTCAATATCTCGTACTTCTGATTGAATTCAGTGTTCGAGACAACAACCTCTAGAGGGTTTTACTACTGGTTTTAATGACATATTGGTTATTGGATATTGTTTATTGATGGAAACTTATGCTACAAAACTTCCAAGACAATGTGATTTTGATAATGTGTTGGTTACTCATAAGTGCACCCTATTTATGATGAAGGCACTGTTGGCACTATTAAAATTACTTGTTTGAAAGTTGATTTAAATTCCTTTTTCTTAGCCTAGAAAACCCTAGGTGTTTTATAGTGGTATCAAAGTTGCTCTGATCTTGCTAGCGCGTGGCTGATTGGATGACGGGAAGACGAGGGTGTGGGGGACAACCCTCATCAGAAATATTAGAAGAAGAAGAAGCAAGGAAGATGGGGGACCATAACAAAGAAAAAAATGAAAGAGACGATGACATTGTGTTGCACATCCTACATGATTTGGCTAAAGGGCAAAACAAAATGAAGGAAACCTTTGCCAAAGGGCAGAGAGAGTTAGGCCTCAACACCAATGGGGGCAATGGACAAATCAGATTTCATGTAGAAGGGAGTAACAGTGGGGCCCTAGATAATGGACAAAACAAACTGTTGGCAGAAGGAAGCAACAATAGAGCTTCAATGGAAGGAAACAATTCTCATGTGTCTAGGAAAAGTGTGCAGCAGAAAACGAGTGGGAGGACACCTAGGCCTCTCATACCTCGCTTCATTGAGGAGCAACAATCAACACAACATAATGCGAGATGATTTTTCCAAATACTTTTAGGAATATATGGCACTCATAGAAGAGTTTCAGGCAACCATTTCCTTGCATGATTATTGCAACATTAAGTACAAAAACAGACCCAAGGAGGGGCCTAGAGGAGCACAAGCACAACAATATAACGTTGATCTAAGACGGAAGGTGGGAAAGCTATCCATCCCATTCTATGACGGTTCATCCAGATACTCCGCTAGATCATGGGTTCAAAAGTTGGACACCTACCTCTAGCTCAATCCGATGACAGAAGCAGAAGCCATTAAATTTGCCACACTGCACTTGGACGGTGAAGCTCATGAGTGGTGGTACCATGGGTTGGTGATGCTGGGGCATGCTAGCATCACATCCTATGTGAAGTTCACACATAGATTGATGGACATATTCGATAGGAAGGATCCAAAAATCTCCTTCTGTGAGTTGGCATAGTTAAGGTAGACATGAACACCGAAGGTCTTCATTGCATAGTTCGAGAGAGTAGATGTCGAAGTAATAGAGATATCAGAGCATAGATTGGTGATGTTATTCACAGAGGGTTTAATCATCATGGTTTGAATCCAATGCTTCTCTGTCTCCAGATTGCAGTGGTGCTCCGCCTGTCCAGTTTTGCTTTGTTGTAGCATTTTCATACGGAAGGAATTTCTATTTCAATTTATTCAGTTTTTCTTTACGATGCACTTTTGTTTTGTTGTAGCGTTTTCATAAGGAAGGAATTTCTATATCTTTTTATTCAGTTTTGCTTTATGGTAGCATTTGTAGCTGTGAGGGTTTTGTATTTTAGCTATGAAAATGGTTAATGGATGTAGATGTTTTCCTTTGCTTTGTTGTTTTTATTTAGTCGATTAGCTTTTGGGCCTTTGTTTTTTGTATGTTTTGTCTCAGAATGCACTTTCAGCATTCTTTTAAAGTCAAGTGGAAGTGTCTGCAGAACAATAGCTATATATTTTCGCTAGCGTTAATGAAGCCTAGAGAATATGGACTGCTCTGGTTACAACTTGTGAGAGGAAGGGTAAAGCACAAAATGAATGATCTCGGGGCCACTGATTGCTGCCACCTGAGCAACAACCAGATTGAATGTCTCACCCTAACCCTATCTGTTAGCAAGCAAAGCGTTGCATATTGGACGACTTTGCACCTCAAAAGAGGCTGAGGCGGGCGTCCACCCCAATATTTCCTTGGTATGATTAATGGGCTCTTGCTTTTTTTACTGCTTTGATATTTATGATTATATTTTTGTTTTTTAAAGATCTAGAGGAACTGGTAACTAGGCAAGGTCTAGGTTCAAATTTGGTTGGTTGTCACCATAACCCCTAGGTTAGGGTCAACAACTCACAAGCCATCGCCTAGTAGGAACCTTATAACTTAGCAAGAGGTAAAACGTTGTGAAGCCCATTGCACAGAGGTGAAACTTCTATCCTAGTGGTGCATAGAGGAACTGGTAACTAGACAAGGTCTAGGTTCAAATATGGTTGGTTGTCACCATAACCCCTAGGTTAGGGTCAACAACTCACAAGCCATCGCCTCGTAGGAACCTTATGACTTAGCAAGAACCAAAATGTCCTGAAAACCACCGCACAGAGGTGAAACTTCTATCCCAGAGTCGCCTACTCTTGTAGCCATTATCACAATGGGCCAACATGTCCACTCAAAGGATTTGAGCCCCAGGTGGGGAGGAGAACGACCATGCTAGCCAACCATCCAAAGTCAAGAATCTAAGATACCCCATGATCATATTTCTAACCACTTGAGCTAAGAACCCCAGATACCCATGATCATATTTTGTTATTTGGACTGAGCTAAAAATCTAAGATACTCCATGATCATATTTCCAACCACCTGAGCTAAGAACCTGGGATACCCATGATCATATTTATCATATTTTCATTATTTAGATTGCAACGCTCTGTAAGGTATTTTTGGTTACAGTATGATAGCTGGATTTTGAGCGCATTTTGCTCGTTTCATTTCAGAATGGGGTTGCATCATTTTGCTTTTGGAGTTGTAGGGAAGCTGCTGTAATGCAGCGTGTGATTATTGGCTCTGTTATCCATTCGGTTTCGTTTTCGACAAGGCTCAATAGACATAAACTAACTAGGTTTTGGATTCTTGGCTAGGGTTTTACTGTTACATGTGTCTTTCTGAAGGGTTGACCCTAAACTTTGTTAAGAAATTGAACTTCAAAATCAAACTCTGTTGTTGGAGACACATTCTTTCTTCATGGCAAGTGATTTCCCAATCCTTAAATGAAAATGACATCATCCCTCCTTAAATGGGGATGATCTCATACACTAATTGGACTAAGCAAACAATCACAACAAGTTTAACTCTAATTTTGTCTCTAATCTTGCAATTGATTGCTCTCAATTCTATATTATAACTTGTATTATATATAATACAAGTTATAATATCCTAGATTTATTCTCTTAAATACCAAGAACATCCTTAGGTGATAATATCCTAGATTTATTCTCTTAAATACTAAGAACATCCTTATAAATTCTAGAAAATTGGGTAATATTAACCTAAACAGTTTGGAATTCTCGCTTTTGCCTTTTTTAATCGAGGATATAAACTTGGGAATTCTTGCTCTTTCCTCAAAAGTCTCTTTTTAATTGAGTATATAAACTTTGGCAATTTTTTTGGGCTATTAACATTTCTACAAATACTAAAAAATTGAGTAATATTAACATAAGTCATTGAAACTCCTAGAGATCTCTTCTCAAGTCTTTTTCCTTTTTCTAATTGAAGACATTTGACATTGAAGGATACCAAGTCAAGTCAATATATTAAATCTTGGAAGTTTGATATTGGTATCTCATATTATTCATCTTTTCAATCAAATAAAGAATGGCTATATTTGTTGATGTCAATATTACTCATTTTGATATCTTTCCTGAGGTTTTTCTTAATTTAAGACCTTCGATTGACATTGAAGGATACCAAGTTAATATATTAAAACTTGGAAGTTTGATCTTGGTATTTCATCTTTTTAATCAAACAAAGAATGGCTATATTTGTTGATGACACCTTTATTTAGGAATTAATATTTATTGTTTGACATCTTAATTATAGTTATTATTGGTTTTTTGGTTTTAAGTTAGTGGTTATATTATCTTCATAAAATAGAGTTCAAAATACATATTTAAGTTAGTGGTTATATTATCTTCATAAAATAGAGTTCAAAATACATATCATATGACCTGGTGTGAGGCCTGCCAAAACTAGAAACCAATGTCTGCAATAGGTCTCACATAACAATAACCTTTTGCCTCGAAGGGCTAAAGAAAAATGTCTACATATGTCAACTTGGCTACATAACTAGTTTGAGTCCAAAACATGACTATTGACTTCTGAAATTGATAACCAATCCGATTTCAAAACAAGACTAGTAATTATTGAAACTGAAATTGTGTTATAGACATCAACCATGATAGAAAACTATAATCAAACACTAGATTGACTGCTTCCACCAGGAGGAATTTGCTTTGTTGAAGCGCATGCACGTTGATGGTGACAAACTGGGCAAGGTTGACAAGAAGTCTGGCCAAAAAGCGAGTCAAGGAGGTCAGCGAGCTTATGATCCATTAGCTCCTGGTGGAGTGGAGCGTAGCTTCGAAGTAGGTGATCTGGTTTTTTAAGACTTCAACCTTACCGACAATCTTATTTGAAGAAGAGTGGTGCAAAAAAAATTCAGCCACGTTTCTATGGACCATATAGGGTGATCAAGAGTGTTAGAGATGTGGCTTATGAGCTAGAGTTACTGGAGGGAAGTAGGATTCACAATGTGTTCCATGTTTCTTGCCTCAAGAAGGCCTTGGGCTAGCAAATTGTGTCGTCCACAGACTTGGCACCATTGAATGAAGAGGGTCATTTGATTCTGGTTTAGAGAGAAGTGTTTGAGGAACAAGACGATAAATGAGTACTTGATAAGGTGGAAGGATATACCAGAAGAAGACACCACATGGGAGGGAAAGCAAATTTTACAACACCTTGGGTTGCTGTCGCTTGAGAACAAGCAATCTCGAGGAGGGATGGATGTCATGTTCCCTCCCACTTAACCCATCGAAGGGTGGATGTATTGTCCTAGGGGGGCTTCCCGTAGGCCATAGTCCCCAACAAAAGGGGAGTTGTGGGGTTTAATGAGTCATCAAGGGGGCAACAATTTGTTTTGAAGGTGACCGTTATCATGCAATCTGTACTTTCCCAAAGCCCAAGGCAAGTGAAACAAGATTGGCGCAACAAGGGGGTGACCTATCACTATCACCTTAATAGGAAACCCCTTTTTGTTTAGTAGTAGGGTAAGACTACCCCAAGGGAAACATCCCTAGTGATCTAAAGGGCTGGTGAAACTAAAGCAAGGATGCAAAGATAACCCCCCTATCACTGGTCACTCAAGCCAAAAGGCCTTGTTGAGATTATGTCTTAAGAGATGAAGCAAATGTAATGAATGAAGTGTACCTTCCAGGAACAAGACAACACACAAACATATGGCAGTTTTAAGTACAAAATGATATTAGTGCTTCAATAAGACAATAAACCAATGAAATATATGCTAGCTAATACAAAATTGCAGTAGAATGAAAGTTTACAACAACAAGAGGTATTTTGTAACAACTGCAAGAAATATGCCTCAAAATTGCTTGAAAAGACAATGAAAAGATAACATTTACTAGGTAGAATGATAATCAAATGTAATTAGCTAGCATTCAATGTAGATCATGCAGAAAATTTGTTGCTTTAAGATGGTTGTAGCAGTAATTATAACAACAACAGGTTAAAAGTTAGTAGTTCTAGTCTAGGTTAGTGTTAGTTTTAGTTAGTAAAGACTAGTGCCTTTAAGGGTTATGGAGTCAAAAGTTTCAGCACAAATTACTTGGAGAAACAATAATGATTATATTTGTCTAAGAAGATAAAGTGGATCTTTGAGGAGTAGCACCTTAAGTCCTCTAAGATCCAAATTATAGGGAGGTGAGTGAGAGAGTAGGCACTTCTAGGCCCTAGTGCCTTCCTCCTCCTTAGACTATTGAAAGATATCAAGAGAAACAACAACTAGACAATAGCTTCTGAAAGATATCAAGAGAAACAACAACTAGACAATAGCTTCTGAAAGATATCAAGAGAAACAACAACTAGACAATAGCTAGGGCTTTAGATGTTTGTCTAGGTCAAATCACTTTAGTAAAGTTTAGCAAATGAAGAGCAAAGAAGTAGCACCTTAAGTCCTTTACTCCTAGGGTTTGTCAAACAAACAATTTTATAATCTTTAACATGAATAATCAAATATATCATAACCATTCAAAATGAAATGACAATTGCAGATTTACTTCACCAAGAATAATCAAGCAATAAAACCCTAGATTGCCAAGTAACTTCACCAAAAAATGATCCAAGTTGCAAAATTTAGCCTCCGAAACAAGTGTGCCTCACAATTTCAGCCAATAAACCCTAAAAGGGCATCAATTTCAGTATTCTCTCTCTCATGGGAGAGTTATGATCAAAATGAATGTCATTTTTGTGTATTTATACCAAATTTTGGCCTAAAATTAAATTTATTTTAAAATACAGGGCTGACCTCAACAATTCTACCCTTATTTTACAAATTAAATAAATTTACACAAAATAACCCTAAATAAGGTGATGTCATCATCCCTTCTAGGGTGACGTTAGGTCTTCTCAAGGGGATGTTAGGCTACAAGAACATGGCGCTAGGCCTCCAAAGGCCTCAATCTTTGTCCACACATGATACCATCATTTTCAAGGAACCCTCCCGTCCTAGACTAGAAGGATGACATATCAGCCTCCAAAGGGTAGCGTCCTCATGCATAGAGGGTAGAATCCCCCCCCCCAAAGGCCTGCTAGAGTGCTTCCAAAGGAAACAACCTCTTCTTGTATCACGCAAGATGGTCATCACTATCATGCCCCAAGCTCGAGGTCTCAACATCCATCCCTGGTCTTCAAGCCCTCATGAAGGTTCGAACTGGTCATCTCCTCATGAATAGCTGTCCATTGGGAAAGGTCCTGCAAAGACAAATAGGTACACCCTCCAGGGGTCCATGAGTCATGAGTATCATAACAAGTAAATCACATCCAATAATCAAACCACCTGAACATGTGCATCAAAC
This sequence comes from Picea sitchensis, assembly GCA_010110895.2. Taxonomy (NCBI): domain Eukaryota; kingdom Viridiplantae; phylum Streptophyta; class Pinopsida; order Pinales; family Pinaceae; genus Picea; species Picea sitchensis. The sequence goes on along the minus strand of SNQJ01S0020105.1, from coordinate 42,674 downwards.
CCCCCTAAACCAAACAAATGCTCAAAGACATTATACAATTTGCCAAATTTAGGTTTGGGAAGGGTATTAGGATGTCCTATTGGGTTAATCCCCCTTAAGTCTAGGGTGTTTTCCAGGTGGATCCTAATCCAAGTCATGTAAGTGTATGAAGTGGCATGGGGTAGACCTTTGGGCATGGGGTGCATGTGATAACAAGGAAATGTAGAGTATTACCTGTGGGCACCTTTGTGGAGGGTGAGCTACACCTTATCATGAATGCAATTGTTTCCTAGCCTATTCATTTCCATTTATTCTTTCTTAGCTTTCTTTCTTTTGATATTTTCTTTTGCACTACAAGGGAATAGTTGAGGGCCATTGTCCTAGCTTGGTGACCAGATGTGACAGTGTCATCCACAAAACATTTCACGGAATTGAGAAGGTCGGCTCGTGATGAGACCCCCTGTCTCTTGGCTATGCAACCAAGAGCCACTACACTGGCTTGGTGACCAGATAGGTGGTAATGTCATACCGCTACATGTTCATGGTTATAATAGGCCGACTCATGATGATACCTCTTATCCATCAACTAATACCTTGAGTGTTCATGTTATCTTGTGGGTCCACTTTTCTTACTGAGAATATTTTCATTGCTTTCTCGGGGATCCATGGACGAAGCATCTCGAAGGTTTCAAAATGGCTTTTAAATCTTGCTAGCTACTTTGACTCTTTGGGCCTTTAACCCCTTCTTCTCACGAGGTAAGGTACAACCCTTCCTAGTGTAGCCTATCCCAATGCCCAAAAGATGGGGAGATGGAAGGAATACAGATGGAAAGTGGTAAGTATGGAGGGAACATGCGATAAATTTTCAAATATACACCTCGTAGCAACCCATCCTAAAGGGAAATCAACTTACTAGGGCATCGTGTCACCCTCCCAGGTTTAAACAAGGAAAATATCATAATTTCCAAGCAAACGTCATGAAATGAAGAAGGATTCAATACAACATGTTCAAGTGCTTAAAATATCAGAGTGATACATACCATGATACCCAAAGTCATTACCTCATGGAGCAAGACCCAGTGCCACTTCAGGACCAAGCCAATGTGATGGATGCTGCTGCTAGCGATATGTGGACTGTAATTGAAGAAAAGAGGGACCCTCCAGGGCTATGCTTAGGTTGTCCAACTCTCGACACTCCATGTTTGGAGCCTGTGGGCCTCATGACACGATCTCCTTAGTTATCCCTAGGCTAGGGGATAACATCTAGCTCCAACTTGGGTACATCTGTTCACCGTAGAGCGCATGAGAACCTCAACATCTCTGGTATGACCTGTGCCTACTAAATCTCAACAAAAGATATTAGCAATATCTAGGGTGTTGATATCACCCTTTGTCCATATGTCATAAAATCAAAGGAAAAGTGAAACCATCTCTAATCTAACATATGATCATGATCATATATACAAATGAAGCAAAGAAAATGTGTAAATGCAACTATGCTATGCTAACATGATATGCATGGTATATACAATGGATGCAAATGCCTACCTACCTACACTTACCTGTGTTAGAATGTAGAAGATGGTGTGCTCGTTTTACCATTGACGATACCCTCATCACCCAACCATAGGCCGAAGCCTCCCTCCGAGCACCTTAACCTTGACTGAGAATTCCTTTGGAAGTAAAACCTAGGCTAGATAGCCAAGCAAAGGACAACACATCTCTCCCCAAGGATGGCGCAACACAAGAAACTGATCAGATAGTCCCAAACCCTAGCCAAGAGATATCCAAGCCTAGCGCACCACTTTCCCAGCTCTCCCAGAAACTTGCGCACCAAAACTGCAACTGCCTGCGCAGATTTGGATTTCTTTGCAATTGCTGTGATGTATCAAATGAGAACTGGCACCCCGTATTTATAGTAGATTTTCCAGTCATGCTGGGGCCGACTTCTCCTTCTGGTTAAGTGTTTGTTCAGTATATTATTATTATTTCTGGTCGACTTCTTCTCTTGGAAGCTAATAGCCTAATATAAATTATCTTCATGAGCCGACAAGGCTTCTAGGGTTATTAGCCAATTCATTAGGGTTTCTCTTGCTTCCCAGAGTCTTCTATTCTGGTCAGGTTCACACGTGGAGGTAAATACCTCCCATGGCTACCATAATATTAACACTCCCTCCTAGCTAGAGAGGTATTTACAGGTAATGGACTTGAGCACAAAACATACCATTTACCCGGTATCATCAATATAGTCATCTGGACTATTTCATGACTAAATCATGAGCATCACCATCACCATCAGTTGCATCATATCTTGAAACCATACTTCATATGAGTAATTAGATATGATGCTGGATAAGTCACTCTCACCATAGAGTGATACAAGAGGAGTAAAAGGCTCTGAACTATTTTCCGTCTGGAAAATCTCTGTTCATCATTCATCTGAATGATCATTATCTCCAATAAAATGTTGATAGTCTTCAAGGCAATTAGAACGAGGATAGAACACACCTGTGTCTATTCATAGTAGTACATAACTACAATCCAATGGTT
>SNQJ01S0020105.1:9071-35980 GCA_010110895.2 Picea sitchensis | reverse complement strand
TCTCCCAGAAACTTGCGCACCAAAACTGCAACTGCCTGCACAAATTTGGCTTTCTCTGCAACTGCTATGATGTATCAAATGAGAACTGGCACCCTGTATTTATAGTAGATCTACCAGTCATGCTGGGGTTGACTTCTCCTTCTGGTTAAGTGTCTATTCAGTATATTATTATTATTTCTGGCTGACTTCTTCTCTTGGAGGCTAATAGCCTAATATAAATTATCTTCATGAGCCGACAAGGCTTCTAGGGTTATTAGCCAATTCATTAGGGTTTCTCTTGCTTCTCAGAGTCTTCTATTCTCATCAGGTTCACACGTGGAGGTAAATACCTCTCGCAGCTACCATAATATTAACAACCTGTACTCACCTATGAATGCTAGTTATAATCATATAACAAGTGAAACCATCCTAGCGATATATCATAACACTTGCCTATGTGCTTCATCATAAACCAAAACAATGACAAGTTAAGAACAAAAATAATATGAATTAGAACATTCATCATATCATAGGAAATTGTAAAATATAACTCATGGAGGTGGAAGGGAGGGACCAAATCATGCCAAGTTAGATCTCTAGAAAAATGCTCAATCCATCTCTAAAAAGGATCGTGAAAGGTTAAAAACTCGAGAGGTTGACTCAAAGAGTCTGGAAATTGACTACCTTGGACCTCATCACTCCCCGAGGTTTGAGAAGGGACTAATAAGAATCTAGAGGATGGCTGACAACTTCTTAGGGGAAATTTGAAAGACTGAGATAATCAACTTCTTCTTAAGGCATCCAACCTACCCTTAAATTCTAAAATAAATCTTTGCCTTAGAGAAAATTTGAGACAAGGGACCTATTTCCCAACTGTATCCTTAGTGACATAGCAAGATAAAGGAAAAAAAAGGGAGATGGAAAACCCGATCACAAATATCCTGCTTCAGGAAAACCATGTGCTCACCCTTATCAAAATCTGAGCACAACGACAGTTGAAAATATTCTTTATAGAATAAATCCGAGTGCTTAAAAGAATATTTGTCAAAATCCTCAAGGTATGACCATAAATCATCATGAGAACATTGCATTAAGTCATCCTTGGGTGTTTGGAATATATCTATAATTATATCATCTCCTTGATGCCAAATGTCATAATTAATAGCGATCTCATATGATAGTTGTAAAGGCAACAATTGAAAATGACCTTCCATATCATAAATGTGATATTCATCATGACCAACCACATCCCATTTACGTCTTCCAACATGTATGAACTCATCAATATTATCAACCATTTCATTATTTTTATCATAACATGGAGGGTTTATCACATCCAAGGGTTCCTCTAACACCTCTTTACTTTCCAAATCATGAAACAAAATATTGTCACAATCCTGGAAAGGGAAATGACTTACCATATTCTCTTCTTGTTGTGCACTAGTGACAGAGGCTTGGATGACTTCATTAGACGGAGGAGAAAATATCAGTACTTCATCCTCATGACTCACCTCTTCAATCATATCATTTCCTTCATCACAACATGAAGGGTCTAGCTCATCCAAGGACTCCTTTGCTCCTTCACCTTCCGAATCATAGAATAGGGCATCATAAAAAATATGAAAAGGAAAATGATTAACCTCATTCTCTTTGTCTTGTGTAGGAGGAATAGGATATTGGATGGCTTCATCAGAGGGAGGAGCGCATATCAAAATCTCATGCTTATGATTGACTTCTCCAGGCTCTTCCTTTGGACAATCATAGTCTTCTAGGCCTTCGTCCCAAGAATGGTCAGGGTTCGAAGGATATTGGTTAACAAGTTGATCCTCCCTAAGTTCTTCTACAATCTCAGTAGTGAAACCTTTGTCATGCAGGACCATCATGAGATCTTGAAGAACTTATTCATACGTTTGGTAATTAGGGCGCCAATACTTAATAAATCTACTAACGACACCTATGAAAGAAAATATGCCCTTTGGTTCACAATGATCCTTGATCCAATTTCGTACTTCTGGGGGAAAACAATATATGAGTAATGTTATTTGGACATTTTTGTGAGGTGCTCCTACACATAAATACTCAAGAAACCTTGAAATATGAAGGGCAAGAGAACCCCCTCCGAATTTTGGATAGTTGTCCAACCATTTTTAGTCTATTTTGAACTCATTTAGATACCCATGTATACATTCAAAATCAAGGGACAAACAAACTTGCTCCCAAGGTGCTATGATCTCATCATCCCTAGGTTTTGGGAGGGGTTGGGGTGCGTACTTAGTATATGCTTGAGATTCTCCGAGATCCTCCCTTGAGTCCTTACTTATTTGGTCCAAGCACTCAATCCCAACCTTTCCTGTGTCTTGACCCTTTCTTTCTTGGGGTTGCTTAGGTGTGATATCAGGGTACTCTTGGGGAAACACAATATAGATGGAATTCATGTGATTGGCCCCCTCATGAGTAGCCCCATGGTCCTCTGTGTGGTAATGACCTAGGGGCATGTTGATCCATCCAATCTCCATTCATCAAAGCTTGGGAGTGCATCTCAACATCTTTCATGTTTGAGAATCTTGTGCTCCATTTTCTTTTTCTAGGGATTTTGCAAGGTCAATCTTCCTCACCACTCATAACTAGTTTCTTGGTGGGAAGTTCCCCTTCTTTCATGATATCAATCTTATTGATGAGGACATCCTGGGCATTGGMTAGGTCCGTAACTTCATCCTGAAGGGAAATTATTTGGGAGAAATCATTAGGATCACACGACTTCAGGTTATCCTCAAGTTTGCAAGAAATGTCTTGTGCTTTCCTAAGATTCTCAGGTGATCCATCCCTTAAGAGAAATTGAAAATCCCCCTTGAAAGAGCATAGATACTGGCCTAAAAGACTAATCTCTAGCAGTGAATTAGGGGTGAATATGATTGAGTAATGTATTGAAACTGTCATTGAATTCCCTCACAGAATCTTCTTCATGCTTTTGTATCTCTTGGTATTGGGAAAAAAGGTAACTCATGTCCTTCTCTTCTCCCCATTTTTACATGAAGGCATTCTCAAACTCCCCCCAGGATTTGATGCTCTTTTTTGGAAGTTTATTTGTACCATATTCTGGTGCCACCTATCAATGAAGTGGATAAGAGTTTCATAATAAAACAATGTTTTTCATTCCCAACTTCATGGAGTTCGAGACTATCATAAAACTTCATCAAATGGAGGTTGCCCGAGATATGGATTTGACCATAAAACTCAGGAAACCATGACCTAGCCTTGCTGGGAAGGCTATGTGAACCACCTCGGATTTTACTCATATCCAAGGGTCCAAATATCTCACTAGGAGACCATTCCAGAGGAGCCATGGGACAATAGGGTGTGTATTGACGCCCACTCTGAGTCGTCATCAATGGAGTCACCAGATAATCCCTCAAGGATCATCAAAAGGAAATGAGGGAATCACCCTTAGTGGAGTCTCCAGGTAATCTTAAAGAGTAAAGGCTTTGAGGAAACGCTTACCAAAGATTTGTCATTCGAGGAAAATTGACTTGATGTTCCCCAACAATGGTGCAAAAAATGTTATCGCGCAAGCTGTACTTGCCCAAAGTCCAAGGCAAGTGAAATAAGATTGGCGTAACAAGGGGGTGACCTATCACTGTCACCTTAATAGGAAACCCCTTTTTGTTTAGAAGTAGGGTAAGAATACTACAAGGGAGACATCCCTAGTTACCTAAAGGGCTGGTGAAACTAAGGCAAGGATACAAAGATAACCCCCCTCTCACTCATCACTCAAGTCAAAAGGTCTTGTTGAGTTTATGTCTTAAGAGATGAATTAAATGCAATGGATGAAGTGTACCTTCCCAGAACATGACAACAAGAAAACATATGGAAGTTTTAATTACAAAATGATATTAGTGCTTCAATAAGACAATAAACCAATGAAATATATGCTAGCTAATATAAAATTGCAGCAAAATGAAAGTTTACAACAACAAGAGGTATTTTTTAACCACTGCAAGAAATATGCCTCAAAATTGCTTGAAAAGACAATGAAAAGATAACATTTACTAGGCAGAATGATAATCAAATGTCATAAGCAACTTTATAAGTGTTTAGCTAGAATTCATTGTAGATTATGCAAAAAATTAGCTTCTTTAAGATGGATGTAGCAGTGATTATAACAACAACATGTTAACAGTTAGTAGTTCTAGGCTAGGTTAGTGTTAGTTTTAGTTAGTAAAAGCTTGAGAGTTTAAGGTTCAAATGTTTGTTTGATCAACCAAACAAAGAGAGATGAGAATAGTGCCTTTAAGGTTATGGAGTCAAAAGTTTCAACACAAATCACTTGGAGAAACAATAATGATTATATTTGTCTAAGAAGATAAAGTGGATTTTTGAGGAGTAACACCTTAAGTCCTCTAAGAACCAAATTTTAGGGAGGTGAGCTAGAGAGTAGGCACTTCTAGGCCCGAACGCCCTCCTCCTCAAACTATTAAAAGATATCAAGAACAACAAAAACTAGAAAATAGCTTCTAAAGCGCTAGCACTTTAGGGCTTTAGAAGTTTGTCTAGGTTAAACCACTTTAGTAAAATTTAGCAAATGAAGAGTAAACAATTAGCACCTTAATTCCTTTACTCCTAGGGTTTGTCAAACAAGAAATTTCATAATCTTTAACATGAATAAAAAAATATACCATAACCATTCAAAATGAAATGGCACATTTACTTCACCAAGAATAATCAAGCAATAAAACCCTAGATTGCCGAGTAACTTCACCAAAAAATGATCCAAGTTGCAAAATTTAGCCTCCAAAACAAGTGTGCCTAACAATTTCAACCAATAAACCCTTAAAGGGTGCCAATTTCAGTCCTCTCTCTCTCATGGGAGATTTATGATCAAAATGAATGCCATTTTTGTGTATTTACACCAAAATCTGGCCTAAAATTAAATTTATTTTAAAATACAGGGCCGACCTCAACAATTCTGCCCTTAATTTACAAATTGAATAAATTTACATAAAATAACCATAAATAAGGTGATGTCAGCCCTTCTAGGGTGACTTTAGGTCTTCTCAAGGGGATGTTAGGCTATGAGAACATGATGCTAGGCCTCCAAAGGCCTCAATATTTATCCCCACGTGCTACCATCACCTTAAAGGAACCATGTTGTCCTAGACTAGAAGGATGACATTTCAGCCTCCAAAGGGTAGCATCCTAGTGCATGGAGGGTGTAATCCCCCCCAAAGTCCTGCTAGAGTGCCTCCAAAGGCAACGACCTCTTCTTGTATCATGCAATATGGTCATCATTGTCATGCTCCAAGCCCTAGGTCTCACTGAGAATATTTTCACTACTTTCTTGGGGATTCCTGGGTGAAGCATCTCGAATTTTTCAAAATGGCTTTTAACTCTTGCCAACTACTTTACCCTCTGGGCCTTTAGCCCCTTCTTCCCATGAGGTAAGGTACAACCCTTCCTAGTGTAGCCTATCCCAATGCCCAAAAGATGGGGATATGGAAAGAATAGAGATGGAAAATGGTAAGTATGGAGGGAAGGGACGATAACTATTCAAAGATCCACCTAGTATCAACCCATCCTAAAGGGAAATCAACTTACTAGGGAATCGTGTCACCCTCCCAGGTTTAAACAAGGAAAAGAGCATAATTTCCAAGCAAATGTCATGAAATGAAGAAGGATTCAATACAACATGTTCAAGTTCTTAAAATATCGGACTGATACATACCATGATACCCGAAATCATTAACTCATGGAGCAAGACCCACTGCCACTTCAGGACCAGGCCAGTGTGATGGACGCTACTGCTGATGGTATCTGGACTATACTTGAAGAAAAGAGGGGCCCTCTGGGGCTATTCTTAGGCCGTCTGACTCTCAACACTCCATGCCTGGAACTTGTGGGCCTTGAGACATGATCTCCTTAGTTATCCCTAGGCTAGGGGATAGCAATGACCTAGGGAAAAGAGGAAAGGGTTAACACCCTAACTTAAGGAGCAAGCCACCTTAAATAAGGGGTAAAGCTAAGAGAATAAGACTATTACAGGAGGAAGGGAGGCTCATTTGAGAGCACAAGAATTCATTTTGGAAGTGTTCCTTTTTGTTTGTGGTAGGAAATTTTCTCATATCTATAGAGGGTTGATCGACCCTCAACTTCTGTTGGGTTTCAGTGGGCTTGTGCTCACCCTAGCCTAGTCTTAGAGTCACTCTTGCATCAGGATCACATCCGTTGGAGGTTAGCGACTGAAAAGGTTCGTTGGGTTTTTTTGTAGAGGGTCGAGATCTTCATCAAGGGAGTCAAGTTGCTACTTGGTGACGGGTGGTGGGATGGTATAGTGTTTTCGTGAAGACTGAGAGGGATTAGGGCTACTGCAAGGCCTGTTCCAGCCCATAAAAGAGGAATCGAACCTCGCATTTGATTCATGGAGAGGGCCAAACCCCTAGTGTTAGCTCGTTCACCTTGGAGGAAGGTCGGATCAGGGTTTTTTGTTGAATCAAGGGAGTTTCTGGTGGACCACACGCCCTATAGTGCAAAATCAATGACATGCTGAGATGGACAGAGTGGAAGCAAAACTCTGAGGAGGATCGAGCCCTTGTTGGAGACTAATTTAGTCACCAAGGAAAACCAAATCATCCTTGCTATGTATATACAGGTTTTAATTAATGATTCTTGTGTAGAAACTGGATGTTGTTACAACATTTCAGTATCTTGTACTTGTGATTGAGTTTAGTGTTTGAGACAACAAACTCTAGAGGGTTTTATTGCTGGTTTTAAGGATAGATTGGTTATTGGATATTGTTTATTGCTAGAAACGTATGCTACATAACTTCTAAGACATTGTTGGTTTTTATTATATGTTGGTTACTCATAAGTGCATCCTGTTTATGATGAAGGGACTGCTAGTACTATTAAAATTACTTGTTTGAAAGTTGATTTAAATTCCTTTTTTTTTTAGCCTAGAAAACCCTAGGTATTTTACAATGGTATCAAATCTATGATATTTCTAGCCTGTCGCTAATTGGATGATGATAAGATGAGGGAGTGGGGGAAAACCATCAACGAAAATATCAGAAGAAGAAGAAGAAAGGAACACGGGGGACCATATCGAAAAAATAAACGAAAGAGACGATGACAGTGTGATGCACATCCTAAATGATTTGGCTAAAGGGAAAAACGAAATGAAGGAAACCTTTTCCAAAGGGCAGAGAGAGTTAATCGACACCCTCACACAATTGTTAATCCCACTTGGTAACATCCCAAGCCTTAACACCAATGGGGGCAATGGACATATTGGATTTCATGCAGAAGTGAGTAACAATGGGGCCCCAGATAATGGACAAAACAAACCACTGGCAGAAGGAAGAAACAACAGAGCTTTGATAGAAGGAAACAATTATCATGTGTCCAAGAAAAGTGTACAACAGACAATGAGTGGGAGGAAACCCATACCTCTTCTACCTCGCTTCATTGAGGAACAACAACCAACACAACATAACCAGAGTGAGGATTTTTCCACATACGTTTAGGCATATATGACACTCATAGAATATTTGCAAGCAACCATGTCCTTGCATGACTATTGCAACATTAAGTACAAAAACAGACCCAGGGAGAGGCCTAGAGGAGCACCAATGCAACAATAAAATGTTGATCTAAGACAAAAGGTGGGAAAGCTATCCATCCCATCCTATGACGATTCATCTGGATACCTAGCTAGATCACGAGTTCAGAAGTTGGACACCTACCTCCAACTCAATCTGATGAGATAAGCAGAGGCCATCAAATTTTCCACACTGCACTTGGACGATGAATCTCATGAGTGGTGGTACCATGGGCTAGTCACACTGGGGCATGATAGCATCATATCTTATGTGAATTTCACACAGAGATTGATGGACAAATTCAACAAGAAGGATCCAAAAATATCCTTACGTGAGTTGGCATAGTTAAGGAAAAAATGAACACCGAAGGCCTTCATTTTACAGTTCGAGAGAGTAGTTGTGCAGGTAACATACATATTAGAGCATAGACTAGTGATGTTATTCACAGAGGGGTTATCTGAGCCCCTGCGTGGGTGGGTTGAGGCCTTCATACCAACCACACTTCAGGTTGATATTAAGAGGATGTTGGACATGATGGATACAATACTAAAGACTAAGGGACCAACCAAACCGTACATTCCTCCTAAGAATCTGGGAAATAATCCATTTCAAAAGGAATTGATAGGGAAGTAATGTTTGGATGAAGAAACTCGGAGGAAAATCAGGTGGAAGAATCTTTGCTTCACCTGCAAGGATCCTTAGGAGCCGAGTCACATGTGCCTATGTAAAGGGAAGGCACACTACATAGAAGTTCTTTCTGATGGAGAGGACGATGACGAGACATGTCACACACCGAGCAGTCTCGAGGAGGAGAAGCCATGCAGTGATGGCAGGGAGGATGAATCACAAGGTGAGGGTCCCAAGAAGGTGGTCATATCCATACTTTCAGGAGTTCCTAAGTATTACAAATTTTGAATCAAGGGAGTTGCATAGGCACACTGAATTACAACACTGATTGATGGTGGGAAAACCCACAATTTCATTGATGCAAAATTAGTTGACATGAAGGGAATCCCAACAAAAGAGTTTGAAGGATTCAATGTGGTAGTAGCAGATGGGTACAATTTTGAGTGTACTCATAGGATCAAAGGGTTACACATGATGATGTTTAACTACACATTGACCGATGATTTCTACGTGGTCGACCTAGCAGATGCCAACGTAGTCTCGGGTGTCTAGTGACTCTATTCATTAGGGGCCATCAACATGAAATAAAAAACCATGAGGATGGAATTCAGAGATGAGGAAGGAAGAAGAGTGGTTTTGAGAGGCTTGACTATAGACCCGCCCAGGATCGTATCAACTCAGATGATGGAGGCCATCCTTAGGCATAGAAACACAACCTAGGTATTAGAGTATTTGATCACCACACAAAAACCTACAGAGGGCCTTCAACACTATCATACGGACATGCAGAAGCTACGAGGGAAGCATGACAGGGTGTTTGGGCAGATTCCCCCAGGGGTACCACTAGAAAAAGGATTTGATCACACCATTGATCTTGAGGAAGGGGATAAGCCCATCATCAGTACCCCATATTGACATTCAAAGAAGTGCAAGGATGAGATCGATAAGAATATTCAATAGCTTTAGTAGATGGGCACATCAGACCTAGCTCTAGTCCTTTTGCTTCTTCAGTAGTATTGGTGAAGAAGAAGGATGGCACCTCGAGGATGTGCATAGATTATCGGGCTATGAACAAGAAGACCATTAAGAATAGGTACTTGATCCTGAGGATTGATGAGCTACATGGAGCGATTTAATTCTTGAAGATAGATCTCATATCATGGTACCACTAGATTAAAGTAAGTGAGGGGGATGTACACAAGACATCTTTTCGGTGCCAGTACAGACATTATGAGATCCTAGTCATGCCCTTTGTCTTGACTAACGATCTAGCTACATTCCAGTCATGCATGAACCATATATTCAACAAGAAATCGAGGAAGTTCTTGTTGGTATTCTTTGATGACCTATTGATTTACAATAGGATGTGGGAGGATCATCTGCAACATGTGGACAAGATACTCAACATCATGGGGGAGCAATCACTTTATTCCAAGGAGGAAAAGTGCGAGTTTGTATTGACAAAGATCTTGTACTTGGGTCATATTATTGGCGTGCCGAGGGTATAGGTTCACCATGAGAAGATACGAGAAATATTTGATTGGCCCACGCCCCGATCATTGACAGAGCTATGAAGTTTCTTGGGGTTATGCAATTATTATCGATGGTTTTTGAGGGGGTTTTCCTAGATTAGTACACCATGGAATGACCTCACTAAAAAGGGGGCATTCAAGTGGTTAGAGGAGGCTCAAAAGGAATTCGACTGGATGAAATAAGTGATGAGAACTTGTATGGTATTATCACTTCCTAATTTTTCTCAACCCTTCGTCTTGGAGTGACGCATCCAGAGAAGGGATAGGAGTAGTGTTGATGCAGAAAAAACACCCCATATATTTTGAGAGTCGAAATATACGGGGAATCGAGAGGATTCTTTATATCTATGATAAATAAATGCTAGCCATCATGCATGCGTTGGCAAAGTTCCGACAGTGTTTGGTTGGAGGGTGTTTTGTAGTAAACACATATCACAACAATCTGAAACATTTCCTTGAACAAAAGGACCTGAGAAAGAGGTAGTAGAAGTGGGTTAGCAAGCTGCAGGCATATGATTTTGACATAGATTATGTCAAAGGGAAGAAAAAATTGGTTGCATATTCCCTGTCCAGGAGACCCACAACATTTTCCATATCTGAGATTGTAGTTGATTGGAAATCTTCTCTTCTGGTAGAGTACTCCAAGAACGCTTTTGTAGGGGATCTGGTAGATGGCAGCATACATGATGGCAAGTATACAGTACTATATGACATCATCTATTACAAAGGCATGATATCTTGTTCTCGAGTACACTCTCAAAGAGAAGATCTTGAGAGCAGTACACGACGCACTATTAGCCGGTCATCCACGATACCTGAAGACTTACAAACCTGTATGTGAGAGATTCTCTTGGAAGGGTCTCAAGGGGGATGTCTTACAATATGCAAGGGAGTGCTTGAATGTAACAAACCCATGATGGGGTGTAAAAATTCCCTTCTCCTTACAGGAACAAATCCTCTATCCATGGTCTTTAATTTCGAAGTCAAGGCCTAGCCTCTTTTTCCTTTCTTTGACGACCATTGTATATGACCGCGGGTTACGATCGAATGCCGATTACATGATTGAGGGCACGACCAAGGATGGCTTGAAACCAAGCCATCTTTCTCTCTGCAATTCACCGCAAGCCACCATGTGTCCTTTTGTCAATACCGTGGTCTCGATTGCGGCCCACCCTTGACTTTTTAAAGTTCAAGCACCTTCTGTCACCGAAGTGTGATGTGACCTTTGATATTACGATCTTGATGATACTTTTGAAATGACAATTCAGATTTGTCCCCTTCGAGACTGCAGATCGGATCTGACCCCTTAGCGGACACGATTTGTTTCACGATTCAGGTTTCGGAGTTTTCAACTCTCAATCCTCAACTCTTGCTTTTCTCGATGGATTTGATCTAAAGTTGATAATCCGCTAACATGTGTCTTCTGCAGATCGACGACTGTGATCCTTTCGGGTCTTTGGACTTTGTATTTCTCAATTCTCAACTGAAACCCAAATTCCTCTATCAAAAACTCGTGATCCGTCACCACGTATCCCTCTGGATTTGATGGTCTAGATTTATTTCGGACTTCGGGTTTTAGGAATTTCAACTCTCAACTTTTGCCTTCTCACAAATCTTTCGAAGTCCGAACCTTCAGACCTTCGGATCTGCTGCCACATGTATCCCTTCAATCTATGGCCACAATATTCTCCATGGGATCGGCCTTTGAGAGGTTTAGATCTCACCCCTCGCTTCCTCCAGAGCGATTTCTCCGAATTGACAGATCGTCCACCATGCATCCTCCCCAATCCACGGTTCTGACCCGCTTTGGGACTTCGGCTTTTAGAGCTCTCAAATCTCGGTTTTCCTTGTGCTCCATTTCTCCGAGAAAATTTTACCCAGAGTCTGCGATCTGATGACATGTGTCCTCCCACAGATCAACGACTTCCTCCGCTTCGACTGTTTAGTGATTTCAAACTTTTATCCTTCGCGTCCTCCCAGAGTACTTCCACCCAGAGTTGATGATCTGTCGCCATGTGTTCTTCCAGATCTGAGGGTCTAGATCCTCTTCGGATTTCGGGGCTTTGGGAGTTAGTCTCACTCCTCACTTGGAACCCTCCAGAGTGATTTTCCCTGAAGTCTCCGATCTATTGACACATATCTCTTGCCAACCAACGGATAGGATTTACTTCGGCTCTTTGATTCTTCTGGATTTGGAAGTTTCAAGCATATAAGCACTCGTTTATTCCAAAGTGCATTCACCCGGAGACTCTGATCTATCACCACGTATCTCCTACCGGTCAACGGACATGATCTACTTCGGGTCTTTCCCTAGAGTCTATAGACTTATGCCATCTATCCTCTGGATCTGACGACTGAAGTTTACTTCGGGTCTTTACTCGGAGTCCACAGACTTACACCACCTTTCCTCTGGATCCAATGACTAACGTTTACTTCGATTCTTTACCCGAAGTCCACAGATTTAGGCCGCCTAAGAATGAAAAACACTAAGGCTTGTGCACCTTGCTTAGATCATACGGTTGTTGGTCCTCGGTGCTATGATCCAATGACTACTGACGCTTTTCTTCCCGAGCTTCTGATATATCTGACTTAGAATATTTTCTAAGTATTTAAAGGCCTTGACCTTTGTTCCCCCTACGAGTCCGTCTTTTGGACCTCATCTACACTTCTGAAAAGCGCTATCGCTTCTGAGATTGATCCCCTTGAATTTTTTGATTTCCCACACACTCCTTGCATTTCATGGGTCTCGTCAAATTCAGGTCAAAGGTCAACGATGATCGATGGTTCACAATAATTGTGGGGCCCCAAAATGCGTGCTCTTTATCAGAGAATTCAACCCACTGCAATCTGGAAAGTACTCACCCAACTCAGTCTAGTTGGAGTCGTTGGTCTTCTAGCCCGACGAGATCAACAACGTTGGTGAATTGCGGGCTGCGAACTAGTGCATCCGTTATTTTCACCTTCGCGCTCCGCAATGATTCCCAATCATCTATTTAATCAAGAGGATGGTGTTTGATTCGTTAACTCCAATGGTCATTTGAGTCGATTTGATGACCAGGATGGATTCTCCTCCCGTTAAACAACTCGCATCCATCTCTGTTGTCAGATTCTTAAGTCATCTACAATTCTTGTTACTCTGGTAGTTAGGGTGACTTGACTATCGTGAAACTTGACATCTCAGAGGTTTTGAGATCCCAAGGTTCTGAAACCTTCATGATCTAACTCCTTTTAGAGTAGGGTTCCTAGACCTAGGTTGCATGGACCTTTAAATGACTCTTGGGCTATTATCCTACTCTTAATCGGTATTTTTTTTTTTGGTTAAGGAGTTCAGCACGAGTTCAAAGTCTCTCAAACTATTGGTCTGGAGGGATCACCTTCCTAACACATAGAAATTTAAGCTCTGAGATAGGGCATGGTAAACTCGTGAGGTTACTAAAACGGTAGCTATTCCAAGAGGTTTTCTCCGACTCTGGAATGGTGATGTAGCGCCCTCCAGTGATTAAACTGGAGCATATGGAAAAATCAAGCAAAAGTACAGGTTCTCAAGGGAACGAACACATACTCATAACTTAATCATTTAATACAGAAAACCATTTATAGACATATAAATACTCGCATGCATCTATTATTTCCAATTCAAAACACAAGGCAAGAGAACACTTATCAGAACCATAGAGCATGATGCAACTGCTGAAAGGGGTGCTCGTTTCCACCCAACCATAGGTTTAGTCACTCCTCATGGATTTACAACTGGCCTCCCCCGAGCTTATACCATGATGCTTTGAGATTCAATATTTTTCTTCCATCTCAATGAAAGTTAGGGACGAAGGTTACTCTCCTTATCACAATGCAGAAATAGATAGGGACGAAGGTTACTCTTCTTTTCCCGATACAAAGATAGATAGGGACGAAGGTTACTCTCCTTCTCCCAGCTTAGTCTCTATTTTCTGCTATCAAAACTCACTCCAATCTTCTTTTCAGTCCTTCCTTGGACCTGAGAGATTAGGATCTCGTCTCTGAAATCTTCTCGCCGGTCTTCCTTTTCCCACCACACTTTCTTTCTTTCCTTCCTCAACAAGATTGTGTGTGGCTCAAATTCCTAGTCTGTGGTCATATCTGGAAGCCTTATAGATGGACAGTCTGCCCCATCCCCTCATTAAATCTTGAGGAGGTCTTCCCACCTACCAGCTTGACTGTAATTAATTCTTGGGTCAGAGGGTTGTTCTAATATGAGCAATTAAATCCAACAAGGTATTGGTTCAGTGGAGGTTAACGCAACCATTCCTGGACCCCTCCACCACCTTTTCATAGCATTCATGGTCTCTCTTAGCACATCCCCTTTCGAGCAGTCATGCAACATGTATCCATTTTCTATTAAAATAACATAATTTACATTCATCGACCTTTTATACAAAGGTCCATCAAATCAAACATTCACACCTTTGAGTTTTCCATAGTTCCTTAGCCAATTATAGTTATATTTACAAACTGGGGGAAATAGGGTGTTACAATTCCCTTCCCCTTAAAGGCACATCGTCCTCGATGTTCTATCTGTCAATATGATATGTATGCAAAAGAGTAAACAAAATCGGATATGCCTATCTCATGGCATCCTCCATTTCCCACGTAGCCTCATTTGGGCCAAAGTGTTTCCACTGCACCTTGACTTGTGTAATGGTTCGGTTCCTGAGTGAGGTTTCCTTCCTGTCTAATATGCATTAGGGTTCTAGCAAGAATTCTCCTTTTGGCTCCACCTGGATCACATACCAATCAATTATATGATTAGAATCATGTACATAATTATTTAATAATGAAACATGGAAAAAATTATGTGCATTTACTGTGGGAGGAAGTGCTAGCCTATAGGCTATAGGTCCCACTCTATCTAAGACTTCAAAGTGTCCACAATACTGAGGTGCCAACTTGGCACAAACTCCCATTCTCAGAGAACTCTTCCTAGGTCTAAATATAAGATAGACATGGTCTCATGTCTTGAACTCTCTAGGAGTTCTCTTTCTGTCAATGTAACTTTTCTGTCTATTCTGAGCAATCTTCAAATTTTGCTTTATCTGAATCACTTTTTGTTCCATTTATTTCAGCATGTTGGGTCCGATTGTAATTCTGTTCATTGGATTACTCCAATTCATTGGAATCTTTCACTGTCTACCATAGAGGGCTTCAAAATGGCTCATCTTCAAGGATTCGTGATAATCGTTGTTGTAGGAAAAATCTACCAATGGTAGGTAGTCTTCCCACTTCCTAGGCTGATGCATTACATGCATCCTTAGCATGTCTTATACTATTTGGTTCACTCTTTCTGTTTGTCCATTAGTTTGAGGGTGATATGTTGTGTTGAACAACAATTTAGTCTCAAAACCAACCATTAGGGATTTCCAAAATCTTGAAGTAAATTTGGTGTCTCTGTCAGATACAATTTCCTTGGGCATGCCATGCAATATGAATATCTCCTTCATGAATACGTTGGCAATATCTATTGCCTTGCAAGTTGACTTGACATGATCGAAACGAGCAGACTTACCTAGTTTTTCCACCATGACCATGATGGCATCATTTTTCTTGGTCGAATTTGGTAATCCGGTGATGAAATCCATGGAGATGGTTTCCCATTTCCATTATAGGATTGGTAGGGGTTGTAACAACCCTGTTGGATGCTGGTGTTCCGCCTTAACTTGTTGGAATTCTAGGCACTTAGCTAGATAGTCGGCTATGTCTTTCTTCAATCCAAGCCAATAGAATTGTTTCCTAGTGGCCGTGATCATTTTCTGATATCCTGGGTGACCAGTATATGGTAACTTGTGTATTTCATCCATTATGAACCTCTTCAAGTCGTCATCGTTTGGAATATACAATTTGTTTCTGTAAGTCAACAGGCCTTCCTCAAGCATCTGGTAGCCTTCATACTTTAGCCTTGTAGGCTCTTGCCTTAGGTATGAGGTCACAGTCTTGAAGAATGCATCTGTTTCTTATGCATTCCTGACTCTTTCCCTGACATCTGTTTCATAGGTGCTTACCACTGCCAGATGAATCATTTTTATACTTCTGCTAAGGGCATCGACCACCCTATTTTCCTTTCCTTTGATGTGTTTGATTTCAAAATCAAATTCACGAAGGAGAGACATCCACCTAGCTTGCCTGGCATTGAGTTTTGGTTGATCAAACAGGTGCCTCAACCCACAATGGTCTGTCATAAGAACGAATATCCTATCCAAGAGGTATTGCCTCCACATTTTTAAGGCATATACTATGGTAGCCAACTCTAGGTCATGGGTCACATAATTGATCTCATGCTCATTTAATTTCATGGACACGTAGAAAATTACACGTCCCTCTTGCATAAGGACTCCTCCGAGTCCTTCCTTGTAGGCATCTATACAGACGAGGAAATCATTATCTGGGTTTTCAATCTTCAGCACGGGTGCATGGGTCTAGAGATATTTCAGTTTCTGAAATCTTTCTTCACATTTTGATGTCCAAATGAATTTAACCCCCTTTTTCTGAAGGGCAGTGATTGGACAACTGATCTTGGAAAACCCTTTTATGAACCTTATATAGTATCTTGCTAATCCCATAAAGGATCTGATATCGAATACATCCTTTGGGGTAGACCATTCCATAATAGATCTAATCTTGCCAGGGTCCACTGCCACCCCTTCCTTAGAAATAACATGGGATAAGTAATGGACTTGCTTCTGAAAGAAGACACACTTGCTAAACTTAGCATAGAGTTGATGCTCTCTTAGTATTTGGAGTACAAGTCTAAGATGTTCTTCATGCTCTTCTCTATTCTTGGAGTAGATTAAGATATCATCAATGAAAACCAATACACATTTTTCCAAAAATTTATTGAGGGGGGTAGGGTATGTATACCTTTGTAGACTTTACCAGTCAAATTGTTGGGCGGAGGGGGGTCCCTTGTCCCACAAACAAGGGGGTCTCATACACCAATTTGGTGTACTGGCTTGGTCGTGACCTTAAAAATATATTATTATTATTATTCATCAAGCACATAAAAGTAGCGGGGGCGTTGGTTAACCCAAATGGCACCACCGCAAAATCATAGTGACCATACCTCATCCTGAAGGTTGTTTTGTGGATGTCTTCATCCTTAATCTGGACTTGATGGTATCCAGAACTTAAGTCGATATTTGATAAAATGGAAGCACCTCCCAATTGGTCGAACAAGTCATTGATTCTTGGTAAGGGGTAATTGTTCTTTATGGTTGTCTTATTGAGTTGTCTGTAATCTATGCACAGTCGGAGTGTGCCATCTTTATTTTTCACAAACAAGACAGGAAATCCCCACAGGGATACACTGGGTCAGATGTAGCCTTTTTCCATCATCTCCTTTAGTTGTAGCTTGAGCTCAACCAGCTATGGCATACTCATCCTATATGGTGTTCTAGATGTTGGCACCTCTCCTGGTGCAAGTTCTATCGAGAAGTCAATATCCCTTCTCGGAGGTAGACCTAGCACCTCTTTTGGGAAAATGTCCTTGTATTCTCTTAATATGGGGTGGTCCTCTAGGTTTGGTTTGTCATCCTCAATAGATTCCAACACCTATATTGCATATAAAGGACACCCCTTTCTGCAATACTTTTTCATTTGAAGGGCCGATATTTGTCTCACTAAGACATGCTTCTGAATCCCTTGGAGGGTCATCTTTCTCCCTTCTTCATTTACACATTATAAATTTTTATGGTAACAATCCAACTTAGTTTTATAAGTATCCAACCAATCCATACCAATCAACAAGTCATAAGATCCCAGGGGAAGTATGTTAAGGGTCACTCGGGTGGGAAATCCACCCATGATGAATTGGCAGGCTGGTATGACCTCTACCACTTTCCTTTTGGTTCCAGTGGCTAGTCGTACCAACCACGACTTAACATGTCTAACTGGTTACAGTTTACATTTATCAACAGTCTGAGGGGCCACATAACTCAAATTAGAACCAGGGTCAATTAAAATAGAAACTGGATGGTTGGTGATCATACCTTCCAACTCCACTACTGAAGCTTGGTGGTCGGCTTGATTATTGTCCAAGGCTACATAGATTCGTGGCATGATCCTATCCACATCATTGACGGTGGTATCTTCTTGGATATTGTCGACTCTCTTACTGTTCTGTTGTCTGTGTGAACAATCCCTCAACCGATGATCTTCTCCACAACCCCAACATTTTAAGGGTTTTTTCTTTAGGTTATCGGTCTTTCCTGGGACTATCTTAAAAGGTTTATTTCCATGTTGAGAGGGGAAATTTTTCCGATACACACTTCTAGTAGGAAGGCTCATCCTAGAACCCTTTCCATAATTCTTAAATATTGAGGATTTAAATACCTTCTTCTTGAATCCTGAACTACTTCTCTTCTTCTAGTCTTCATGAGGCCCTGTCTTATTCTTGAATTGTTCATAACAATACATCTCCTTTCGGATGGTTTCTTCTAAGGTCTTTGGTTCGTCAAAGTCAATCCTGTGCTGGTAGTTCTGAGGTAATACACTAATAAATCACTGCATTTTTACCTTTTCATCCTTTATGTAGGGTACATACCTCAGTAGCTCAAGGAATTCATTGACATATTCATCTATGGTGAGCTTCCCCATCCATGTATCTCTGTGATAAATATTTCTTCCTGAAGTATTTCTTGAGCTGCTTCCATTACAAGTCCTTCTCATGGACTCCTTTCACATTCCTAAGGTCTTCCCACCAAATGGAAGCATTTCCATTCAGGTTGAATATGGCTATTTGAGCCTTCAAGTTTTCAAAGTAATCATGGACTTTGAAGTACTTCTTTAAACCAAGCAGCCAAGCTTCAACTTCTTCTCCCTTCTTAATATCTCCATCGAAAGAGGGTGGTTTGGCTTTCTTGAACTCTTCAGGATCATGATTTTTGGAACTCTTATGCTTTTTTCCTTCCCTTTGAGAATGTGAGCTAGTTTTTTTGCTTGAAGATCCTTCGGAGTTGCCAACTTCCTTTCCAGAGGACTCTGCTGATGAGTGTCCCCTGCCTCTAGGTTGGGCCTTCTTTGAGGCACTTCCCCTAGTGTGGTCATGTGTTTGGATCTCAGGTGGAATTTGAATTCTCTTCTCATGTCATCGATCCACATGACTGGTTGTGGGTTCATGCTATAGTTTCCTCTGTATGTCGGATAAGCTTTGGAGCAAGACTGTGTTAATTTCTGTTTGTTTTTCTTGCTCCTTTATCAATCTCTCATTGTCAACCTTGCAACTCTGTAATTTGGCCCTGTGGCTCCTTATAGTTTCAGCCAGATATGGAGGGGTTTCCACCACCCTCCTTTCATCAGATTCTTCATCTCTATTGTGGGAGCCATCCCCCACTTCATGAAACATCACCATCGTTTAGTCTTGACGTTTTCCCGTGATTTACTGACTGCTTGAGTGTTGAAAAAAACACTTATTGTTAGCTAACAATTTATTAGTTTATGAACAATACACTATTCAAATTCCTTAAATGCACATACATAGTAGAAAGTTTCATTATTTTCCTCAATAAATTTTTTAACTAGACTCTTTAGGAAGGAGGCAAGATAGGGCGTCACTCTTAAAAGTACTCTAAATATGGTTTTTTTTTAGTGACTCATCCATGAGACCAAGCAGGCCAAGTGTTGTAACCATGCTCTAATACCAATTTGTAACACACCCACGATGGGGTGTAAAAATTTCATTCTCCTTACAAGAACAAATCCTCTATCCATGGTCTTTAATTGAGAAGTCAGTGCCTAGCCCCTTTTTCCTTTCTTTGATGACCATGATATATGACTGCAGGTTATGATCGAGCATTGATTACGTGATTGCGGGCATGACCAAGGGTGGTTTGAAACCAAACCGTCTTTCTCCCTGCAATTCACCATGAGCCACCACGTGTCCTTTTGTCAATACCTTGGTCTCAATTGCAGCCTGCCCTCGACTTTTAAAAGTACGAGCACCTTCTGTCACTGAAGTGCGATGTGACCTTTGATCTTACGATCTTGACGGTACTTCTGAATTGACAGCTCAAATATGCCCCCTTTGAGCCTGTAGATCAGATCTGATCCCTTAACGAACATGATTTGTTTCACGATTCGGGTTTTGGGGTTTTCAACTCTCAAACCTCAACTCTTGCTTTTCTCGATGGATTTTATCCAAAGTTGATAATCCGCTGACACGTGTCTTCCGTAGATCGATGACTATGATCCTTTCGGGTCTTCGGACTTTAGATTTCTCAATTCTCAACTGAAACCCAAATGCCTCTATCTGAAACTCGCGATCCGTCGCCACGTATCACTCTAGATCTGATAGTCCAAATTTATTTCAGACTTCGGGTTTTGACAATTTAAACTCTCAACTTTTGCCTTCTCACAAATTTTCTGAAGTTCAAACCTCCGGACCTTCGGATCTGCTACCACCTGTCTCCCTTCGGTCTATGACCATGATATTCTCCATGGGATCGACCTTCGAGAGTTTTAGATCTCACCCCTCGCTTCCTCCAGAGCGATTTCTCTGAAATGACATATCATCCACCATGCGTCCTCCCCAATCCACGGTTTTGACCCGCTTCGGGACTTTATATTTTAGAGCTCTCAAATCTTGGTTTTCCTCGTGCTCCGTTTCTCTTGGAACGTTTTACCCGGAGTCCATAATCTGATGATATGTGTCCTCCCGTAGATTGACGGCTTCCGACTGCTTCGACTGTTTGAGATTCAACAATTTCAAACTCTTATCCTTCACGTCCTCCTAGAGTACTTTCAGCTGAAGTTCATGATCTGTCACCATGTGTTATTCCAGATCTTACGGTCCATATCCTCTTCAGCTTTCGGGGCTTCGAGAGTTAGTCTCACTCCTCACTTGCAAACCTCCAGAGTGATTTTCCCCGAAGTCTCCGATCTATTGACATGTTTCTCTTGTCGGCCAACGGACAAGATCTACTTCAGCTCTTCGTGCTTAAGAAGTTTCAAGCTTCTAATCACTCATTTCTTCCGAAGTGCATTCACCTAAAGACTCCTATCTATTTCCATGTATCTCCTGCTAGCCAATGGACAAGATCTAATTCGGGTCTTTCCCCAGAGTCCACAGAATTAGGCCACCTGTCCTTTGGATCCGACGACTGACATTTACTTCATGTCTTTACTCGAAATCCACAGACTTACGCCACCTATCGTCTAGATCCGACGACTGACGTTTACTTCAGGTCTTTACCCGGAGTCCACAGATTTACACCACCTAAGAATGAAAATCACTAAGGCTTGTGCACCTTGCTTAGATCAGACGGTTGTTGGTCCTCGGTGCTGCGGTCCAATGACTACTGATGCTTTTCCTCCCGAGCTTCTGATTTCTCTGACTTAGAAGCTTTTCTAATTATTCAAAGGACTTGACCTTTGTTCCCCCCACGAGTCCCTCTTTTGGACCTCATCTGCACTTCTGAAAAGCACTATCACTTATGAGCTTGATCTCCTTGAAGATTTCGATTTCTCCCACACTCCTTGCATTTCAGGGGTCTCATCAAATTTGGGTCGAAGGTCAACGAAAATCAACAGTTCACAGTAATTGTGGGGCCCCAACATGTGTGCTCTTTATCAGAGAGTTCAACCCCCCTAAATATAGAAAGTACTCACCCAACTTAGTATAGCCGGAGTCATTGATATTCCAGCCCGATGAGATCAATGGCATTGGTGAATTGCGGGCTGCGAACTAGTGCGTCCGTTATTTTCACCTTCGCACTCCACAATGATTCCCAACCATCGATTTAATCGAGCAAATGATGTTTGATTCATTAACTCCAGTGGTCATTTGAGTCGATCTGACGACCGGGATGGCTTATCCTCCCGTTAAATGGCTCGCATCCATCTCCATTGTCAGAGTCTTAAGTCATCTAGAGTTCTTGTTACTCTGGTAATTCAGGTGACATGGCTATCATGAAACTTGACATCTCATAGGTTTCAAGCTCTCGAGGTTCCGAAACCTTCATGAGTTAACTCCTTTTTGAGCAGGGTTCCTATACCTAGGTTGCATGGACCTTCAGATGACTCTCGGGCTATTACCCTACTCTTAAGGGATCTTTTTTTTTTGTTAAGGACTTCGACACAAGTTCAAAGTCTCTCAGAATATTGGTCTGGAGGGATCACCTTCCTAACACGTAGAACTTTAAGCTCTGAGACAGGGCACGGTAAATGTGTGAGGTTACCGAAACGGTTGCTATGCCAAGAGGTTTTATCCGACTCTAGAACGGTGATGTAGCATCCTCGAGTGATTAATCTGGAGCATATGGAAAAATCAAGAAAAAATACAGGTTCTCAAGGGAACAAACACATACTCATAACTTAATCATTTAATACAGAAAACCATTTATAGACATATAAATAATCGCATGCATCCATTATTTCCAATTCAAAACACAAGGCAAGAGAACACTTATCAGAACCATAGAGCGTGATGCAACTGCTAAAAGGGGTGCTCATTTCCACCCAACCATGGGCTCAGTCACTCCTCATGGCTTTACCACTAGCCACCCCTGATCTTATACCATGATGCTTTGAGATTCAATTTCTTTCTTCCATCTCAATGGAAGTTAGGGACAAAGGTTACTCTCCTTCTCCCAATGTAGAAATATATAGGGATGAAGGTTACTCTCCTACTCCCGATACAAAGATAGACATGGACGAAGGTTGCTCTCCTTCTCCCGGTTCAATCTCTATTTTCTGCGATTAGAACTCTCTCCAATCTTCTTTTCAGTCCTTCCTCAGACCCAAGAGCTTAGTCTCTCGTCTCTGCACTCTTCCCCCCGGCCTTCCTCTGCCCACCACGTTTTCTTTCTTTCCTTCCTAAAAAAGATTGTGTGTGGCCCAAATTCCCAGTTTGTGGTCAGGTCTGGAAGTCTTACAGATGGGTGGTCTACCCCATCCCCTCATTAAATCTTGAGGAGGTCTTCCCACCTACCAGCCTGACTATAATTCATTCTTGGGTCAGAGGGTTGTTCTAATCTGAGCAATTAAATCCAACAAGGTACCGGTTCGGTGGAGGTTAACGCAACCATTCCTGGTCCCCTCCCCCAATTTTTCATAGCATTCGTGGTCTCTCTTAGCACATCCCCTTTCCAACAGTCATGCAACACATATCCATTTTCTATTAAAATAACATAATTTACATTCATCGACCTTTTATACAAAGGTCCATCAAATCAAACATTCACACCTTTGAGTTTGCCACAGTTCCTTGGCCAATTATAGTTATATTTACAAATTGGTGGAAACAAGGTGTTACATTGAATTTCCAACAAAACAAGTATGATCTCACACATCTCGCGGGTCTAATACAACCTTTACGGAGAAAAAATGAGAGAGTATTTCTATGGATATCATCACAGGGATTCTGAAGGTGTAGGGTAAGCACTGTATTTATGTGGTGGTAGACAGGTTGACCAAGTATGCTCACTTCTTTTCCATAAATTTCGAGTACCAATCCCCATAGGTGCCAGAGCTCTTCTTCAAGGAGGTATTAAGACTTCATGGTCTACCTAGAGTCATTGTGAGTGACATGGATAGCAAGTTCCTCAGTGATTTTTGGTAGGAGTTGTTCAGATTAGTAGGGACATAGTCGACACCCAACATGAGTTACCATCCCCTGATAGATTGGAAGATTGAGATTGCCAACAAGTGGGTTGAGGGGTATTTGTGTCACTATGTGTCCGGGAAACAAAAGGCATGGATTATATGGCTACATCTTGGTGAGTATTGCTACAATACCACCCATCACATGTCTATCAGAATGAGCCTATTCAGGGAATTGTATGGATATGAGCCCTCGTCATTTTTAGAGTTGGAATTCGGTGAAATTAGGGTTCCCAAAGCCAAGGATTAGAATCAGGACATCCCGAGGGTCCTAAAAGACAACTTACATATGACATAAAACTAGCAAAAGACATATGCAGATAGGCACCGGGTGGAGCATAGCTTTGAAGCAGGTGATATGGTTTTTTTAAGACTTCAACCCTATCAATAGTCTTCTCTGAAGAAGAGTGGTGCAAAAATACTTCAACCATGTTTCTATGGACCATATAGGGTGATCAGTAGAGTCAAAGAAGTTGCTTATGAGATAGAGTTACCGGAGGGCAGGATGATTCACAATGTGATTGATGTTTCTTTCCTCAAGAAGGCCTTAGACCAATAGGTTGTCTCATCCAAAGACTTGCCACCATTGGACGAAGAGGGTCATTTGATTCTGGTTCCTGAGAAGGAATTGACATTTAGAGAGAAACGCTTGAGGAACAAGACGATAAATGAGTACTTGATAAGGTGGAAGGATTTACTAGAAGAAGACACCATATGGGAGTGAGAACAGATTTTACAACACCCTGGGTTGAAGTTGCTTGAGGAAAAGCAATCTTGGGAGGGAGGAATGTCATGTTCTCTTCCACTTAACCCACCGAAGGGTGGTCATAGTGGCCTAGGGGGTCTCCTCGTAGGCCATAGTCCCCAACAAAAGGGGAGTCTTGGGGTTTAATGAATCATCAAGGGGGAAGAAATTTCTTTTGAAGGTGACCTAGGGAAAAGAGGAAAGGGTTAACACCCTAACTTAAGGAGCAAGAGATGCTAAAGACAGGGTAAAGCTAAGTGCTGGAGATTATTAAAGGAGGAAGGGAGGCTCATTTGAGAATACAAGAATTCATTTTGGAAGTCTTCCTTTCTATTTGTGGGAGGCAGTTGCCTTAGATTTGTAGAGGGTTTTTCAACCCTCAGCTTCTCCTGGGTTTCGGTGGGCTTGTGCTCACCCTAGCTCAGTCCTTGACTCACTCTTTCATCAGGATCACATCCGTTGGAGGTTAGTTGCTGAAAATATTCATTGGTGTTTTATGTAGAGGGCCGATATCTTCATCAAGGGAGTCGAGCTGCTACTTGGTGATGGGTGGTAGGCTGGTAAAGTGTTTTGGTGGAGACTGAGAGGGTTTAGGGATACCGCAAGGCCTTTTCCATCCCCTAAAAGAGGAGCCTAACCTCACATCTGCTTCATGGAGAGGGCCAAGTCCCTAGTGTTAGCTCGTTCACCTTGGAGGAAGGCCAGATCATGGTTTTCTTCTAAATCAAGGGATTTTCTAGTGGACCACACCACTTATAGCGCAAAATCAATGACATGTTGAGATGGACAAAGTGGAAACAAGACTCTAAGGATGATCAAGCCCCTATTGGAGACTAATTCAACCACCAGGGACAACCAAATCATCCTTGTTGTGGATATCAAGGTTTAAATTAATGATTCTTGCATAGAAACTAGCACTTGTTACAACATCTTAGTAACTTGTACTTGTGATTGAATTCGGTGTTTGAGATAACAACCTCTAGAGGGTTTTACTATTGTATTTAATGACAAAATGGTTATTGGATATTGTTTATTGCTAGAAACTTATGCTACAAATTTGCTAAGAAAGTGTTGATTCTGATTATATGTTGGTTACTCATAAGTGCACCCTATTTATGAAGGGACTATTGGTACTGTTAAAATCACTTGTTTGAAATTTGATTTAAATTCCTTTTTTTTTAGCCTCGAAAAACCTCAATATTTTACATTTTTGTTCTGCAATGTCCTGGTGAAGCTAAAAAATCCACTATAGTTGGTTCTTCGAGAACCACCATGGAGAGTGTAACTCAGTCGCCCTTCAAAGATTGTGCCCTGGAGCCTGTGAACTGCTAGTTGTGGCATTGGTGCATTGTAGAGCAGGAGAAGCCTCAATGGGTGAACTTCTTGCTGTAGGCCGAGATGAAGGCTCTGAATTTTCCTGTTAGTGATCCGAGAGAATTTATTACTCTACAAGAGTTTCATAGGCCCAAATATCATCCTCTTATTGGCTCGTCGTAGGGGAGGAGGAAAGCTAAGAAGATTCAGAAAGGATGGACGAGGGTAGAGGAGAGGAATGATGACCAATTGAGCCATAGAAAGACCACGAGCATCGATTAGGTTTTCCTCTTTCATGAGTCATCTTGCTAAGGAAAGGAGCAAAGAACCAGAGGAGGGGTGGGAAGGAACTGGAGATGAGCAAGGGAAAGGGGACCATTGAGAAGAATTCGGTGATGGTAGAGACAAGTTTCCCAATAAGAGTGAAAGTTAGAATGAAAATGAGTCTGGGTGGAGCTAAATTATCCATGGTGACATTTGAGGACAATAAAATAACAATTTCCTTACCATAAATGGTAATCTCCATATCTGTACTAGTCTGGAGCTTTCCAACTTGCAAAATGCCCCGTGACTTAATGCAACACATGAGAACTAGGGCACGGGAGGGAAGGAAACATAAATGCTTCATCTTGGCCCACTGATGGATAATTTCCTATACTGATGAGGTTCTTTCATCAGATCATTGTAGTATTGAACTAGCTCTGTCTCCATGTCTTTGTGATGGCTGAGTTTGTTCCCTTGAGAATCTCTTATCAAAGTAATTATGTTGAAGTGTCGATGTTGTAACATTGAGTCATGGAAGAACTTTGTGTTCTTTTATCCTTCTTTTAACCATTGAATTCTCAATTTTTGGCGCCATAACTGTTACTCTTGATGTTCCCAGATGGATATTTGGGCTTGCAATTTTATATTCTCCTCTATGAGGTTATCTGATCGGCCTTGGGTGATCATCTCTTGTTGAATCTGTTTAATTTTCTCTAACAACTTTTATTTTGAATAAAGAATATTTCCAAATTCTTCCATATTCCATTTTCTGATTCAATGTTTTAAATTTTTCAGGCATTGCTGCAGGTGGTACATTGGATATCCTAATTTTACGGTTGTTTCCTTCCACCAACTCGCAAAATTTTCCTGGAAAGAAAGGTTGTATTTCCAAAAGGATTCAAAATGGAGGGGCCCATTCTTTGGGATTTCTTGGATATCTATATTTATCTAGACCGGATAATGGTCTGAGCTCTAATATGACATAATCGAGGCTTGCAAATCATAATTGAGGCAAAGGAGGGATTCCAAAACCAAGAAC
The DNA here is from genome assembly GCA_010110895.2 of Picea sitchensis. NCBI lineage: Eukaryota > Viridiplantae > Streptophyta > Pinopsida > Pinales > Pinaceae > Picea > Picea sitchensis. The sequence goes on along the minus strand of SNQJ01S0020105.1, from coordinate 9,265 downwards.
CAGTATAAACGAGAGGTAATTGTTGGAAATACTAGAACAACTGAGAGGGGGGGGTGAATCAGTTGTTTATAAGCTTAAACAATTTTATGCCTTTTAATTTATTATTAAGATTTCTTCATGTGTCATCAACCAATCATACAACATATGGACAGTAAGAGTAAAGATCATCAGTCACACATAAAATACACACAGAG
>SNQJ01S0020104.1:191936-204500 GCA_010110895.2 Picea sitchensis | reverse complement strand
CTACCAAATTCTTATCATATTTATGGTTGGCCCTGTTATATATTTAAGGGAAAACTAGAAACATAGATATTATTTCAATTTTATTTATTATTGTAGTTTTGAATAAAAAGCATATAAACAAATGCTGATGTAAACTAATAACAGAAATTATATAGTGGATCTGAACATTACCTTAGCAAAAACGAAGAACGGATCTGAACATTACCTTAGAAAAAAAAAGAATGGATTTACGTGATGAGCTTGTTGTTATCCTCTTTTTTGTATGCTCAAAAAAATCTATAATAGTCATGGATCAAACCCTCATGGGTAGATCTCATCATGGACTTGTGAACAATTTTTCCAAGAAGGACTTAGGGAAAATATCAGAAAACTAGCTAGCATACCAAAAAAGAAATACTGGGCTGAAACAAGGACACCATTTTCCAAAAGAAAAGGCTACTTAAAACCTCAAAAAAAAATGTCCAAAACAAAACAACATAGAGGCAACAACATAGGTGATACTAGTGATAGGAAATCAAAGGAAAACAGGTGCAACAACAGTTAGATAGTAGTAGAAAACAATGTACACAGATTACAATAGAGAATACAACGACTGCAATAGGTGGCACCATAAAAGAAGCTTGATAGCAGTAAAACCCCAATCAACAAATCCAATTAGCGACCACACTCAATGGAAGGCTAAGGAAGAGTGGAGAGGAGGGGGCTATAGCCAAAGCCTAGCAAGAGATCTGTCCAAAAGAGTGTTGCGTTGATATATATTTAGGAGCAGAGCGAACTGATTACAGACTAAATAACATAAACATAGAGATAGGAAGAATAACACAAATATTCAATGAACAATATATTCTATTAAATAATGAAATAGGCCGAAACTGTAAAAATGCAGAACTAAAACTTGCTCGAATGGTGGTAGCTATCTCTGAGAAGAGATGTGGCTTCTATGCACATCCTTCTGAGAAGAATGGATTACAATGAGGCTCCATAGGCCCTTTTCATATTACTCATGAATGCCAAAACCCTAGACATCTAAAAACCTAACCCTAGAAGGTGAAACGAAAAAATTCATGTGGGTCGTATGGGTAAGTTGGTGTAATTTGGTACCTCAACTTCCTAGGGTCCTAACTTTTTCATACGACCTATGTTTTAGGCGCATGATAGCCCGTTGGAAAGGTATTTCAGAGAACTGCACATTTTGTCATCAAACTCTGACTTCATCTATAGTCTAACTTTGGTGAGCCAAAAAAACAATTTAGGGCCCCAAAACAGTCCTCAAAGTACAACAAGATGTGTTGACATGAAAACATACAAAATAATCCAGTTGGATTAGGCGAGAGGCCACCTGTATCCACCTGGAGAATGTGTGAGGCTTTAGACATCCCCAGAAGTGTAGAACTCACAATTATAAAGTAGTACATAAAGACATGCTGAACAAAAATGGACATGAGGAGCCAATTGGAATAGGTGGGTGGCCACTAATATCCATCTGGATCAATCCTACCCCCTTAGTAAGAAATGGTCTCCATTGCATTGAGTTCCTCCATCAGGTGAGGAAACTTCTGTTGGATTTGGCCTCGGGTGAGCCACTTGCCTTGGTGTAGGATTTTCCTTGCCTTGACAACCCGATAAAGTTGGATCTGTTGTTGGCGAGTGCCCTTGACGTGTGTGTCCATTATATGATTGGTGGATGCTTGTTCCATGCAGTCATGGTTGAGCTATGATGGTGTCAGTTGTTCAGCGATCTCAGAGGTGTCTAATAACGATGGAAAATATGGTCGAAGGAGGTCCACATTGAATACTAGATGCAGACCAAGGAAGGGTGGAGTGTTGAGCTCAAAAGCATTTCTTCCCACAACCTTGGTGACAGTGTAAGGCCCATAATGAAGTGGTTGAAGCTTTCGATGGGGCCCGGTGAGATGCTCCTTCTGCAAATGTAACCAAACTTTGTCTCCAACCTGAACTAGTGTGGTACCCTGTGTTTATCATGGTGTTGTTTGTACTTAGCATTGGAATTCTGCAAAATCTCCTGGACCTGTTGGCAGATGTGTTGTATCTGCTCAATGAATCTGGTGGCTTTGTCGGCCTCAGACTGATCAGGGGAAGATTTTTTCTGTGCGGTGGCAAGAGGAAGGGAAACAATAATGGGTCCCAAGGGTTGGAATCGCAGACCCGCCTGAAATGGGATATGGCCAGTGGAACTATGGAGAGCCCTATTGTAACTATGTTGGACATATGGGAGACTCTCGTCCCATGTATGGGAATTCTTAGAATTGTACATGTGTAGGATGTGCACAATCATCTGATTGACAAACTTGGTTTGGCCATCGATTTGGGGGTGGAAAGAAGTGGATTTTGTGAGATTGGTGTCCAACAAAGACCAAAGACTCGACCAAAAGGTGTTGAGGAACTTGTTGTCTCTGTCGGAGATGATGGTCTGTGGTATCCCAAAGTGAACCCAAACTTGTTCTAAGAATATCTTGGTAGTATCAGTCACTGTGAAAGTCTTCTTAGAGGTTGTGAGGATTCCATCTTCGAGAACCGATCAATGACCACAAACATACAATCATTTTTGTGCTTGGTGGACGGAAAAACATACATGTAATCCATGGAGATGGACTCCCACAACTTCTCAGGAATATGAAGAGGGGTGTTTAATACTTTCTTCTTGACAGTCGGCTTGGCAATGGCGTGGGAAGTGCAAGATATGATATACTTGTTGACGTCCAGTCAAATTTTTGGCCAATAAAAATTCTTCTGAAGGATGGCCACAATTTTCTCTATGCCAAAATGACCTGCCACCCGACTCTAGTGGGATTCCCAAATAATCTTTGCATGCTCGCTTGTAGGAACAAAAAGATGACTCAGGTGGCATAAGAGTTTGTCCTGAATGTGAAAATCAGTGACAGTGGTGCCTATACCCAAGAGCTGATATGTGGTGGCGAAGTCTGGATTTTGTTGGTAAAGTTGGGGCCACTCTGATGTTTCATGTCCACAGGAATGGCGCAGAGTGGTAAGTGTAGCCATAGGAGGCCGACTGAGGTAGTCAACGACACGATTGGAGATACATGTCGTATACTTGATGTTGAGATAGAACTGGTGCAGGTAGGTGGACCACTTCTAATGGTGGTCGTTATGCAATTTTCCATGTGTCTATATGAACGACAGAGGCTTATGATCAGTGTGTATGATCGTATTTGTCCCCATAATGTAATTTTTCCATTGATGACAGGCTTGTACAACATAATACATTTCCTTGTCATAGGTGGGGTATTTACGGACAGTATCGAAGAGTGTCTCACTATGGTATGCCACCAGATGCTTGTGTTGAGTTAGAAATGTGCCCACAACATAGTCAGATTCATTAGTCTCAAACTCGAATGGTTGTTGCAGATCAAGTAAGGAGAATATTGGAGTTGAGCACAAACGATGTTTCAAATCTTCGAATGCTCATTGGTGCTCCTTCCCCAACACGAACTTGGCCCTACCACCGCCCTTGTTTACCTGGAAGAGGGCCCAACCAATATGGGAGAATCCCAACACGAACCATCGGTAAAAATTGGCAAGCCCTAAGAATCTCTGAAGCTCGGTCAGTGTGGTCGAGGCAGGCCAGTCACGGGTGACTTGGATCTTAGCTGGATCAACATGTACCCCATGTTCATAAAAAATGAAGCCCAGGTATTGGACCATGTTCATGCCAAAAGATAATTTTTCCAAGTTGGCATAAAGCTTGTTCTACTGCGGAGTGCTCAAAACCTATTGAATATGCCGCATGTGCTCCTCCCACATTTTGTTGAATATGAGGATGTCATCCAAATATAATACCATAAATGAGTTGGTGAATGGCCTCGATACATATCCCATCAACCTCATGAAAGTTGTTGGTGCATTTTTTAATCCAAAGGGCATGACTAGCCATTCGTAGAGACCTTCCTTAGACTTGAAGGTTGTCTTCCAGACATCCGTTGGTTCGATGGGAACCTGGTGGTATCCAGACTTCAGGTCAATATTTTCGAAGAACTTATCCCCCTTGAGTTGGTCAAGAAGGTCATAAATCCTGGGAATGGGATAACAGTTCCTGATTGTGATTTTGTTTAAGGCTCTATAGTCAATGCAGAGTTGCCAAGTCCCGTCCTTCTTCTGTGTCGAAACAATCGGGCTTCTGCAAGGGAAGGATCTGGGTCTGATGTAGTATACCTAGGGAGGTAATATGGGGTACCTAGCGAGGTACCAAATGGGAATGTAGTTATGTGTTATTAGTGGAAGTCATTTAATATATGAGAATGTGGTCATTCAATGTAAGGTGGACTAGGTCCACTATATTAATAAAGTCCCACTATGGTAGTTGGATGTAATAAATGTGAGAAGGCTCCATAGAAGGTTCCTAGGAGATAAGGAGAGATATATAAAGAAGTGTAAGCAATGTAATGAAACATAGTGAAGAATATTGTCATTGTAACAAGCAAGTGTTGTTTGAGGAGTGCATTCCTTTCTTAAGGAATAATATATGGTGTTACCCTACCTCAAGGGTTTTGTCGACATCTTGTGTTCATGATATGGTGAATGTTTTATGGTTTATCCTCGGTTATTTTTGAAGTATATTTGCAGATCTGGTGTAGGTACTTAACATCCGATGTGCCCCTTTTGAAGAAGATCTTGGATCTGAGGTTTGATTTCATCATTCTCCATCAACGAGCATCGATAGACTGGTCCATTAGGTAGAGGTGCGTCGGGGGTCATATCAATTGGATGCTTGAATTGACAGTGTGTCAGTAACCCTGTAGGTGAGACGAAGATGTCCCTATATTCTTTCATGATCTTGTCCACTTGCGTCTGTTGCAAAGAGAGGTGTTGTGTAGAGGCCACGAATGTGGCGACGACCTTCTGCTTACTGTGAGCACGGATCACAAAGAAGATGAACTTCTCGGTCTGTGAAATGACCTTATTTCATTGCTTAGCACATATTAAAGAAATAGCAGTAGGCGGTGCAACCTTTGGGATCCTTTATAATTGTCTACCCAAAGTAATAATAAAACTGTGGGGTCTAGACTCATACACAACATGACGCTTCCACAAATATGGTTTCCCTAAAATAACATCACAAACTTCAAGGGGAGAAATATCACATAGTACCTCATCTTTGAAAGGCTTGATGTCATAGGACAAACGACACTATTGGATGACACATAGATCACTTCCTTGACGAAGCCAGCCGATGGTGTAGGGTTGCGGGTGCGGTGTCGTTAGCAGGTTCAACCACTTGAAGGCCTCTGCTGAAATTAGGTTCTTCGGACTACCGCTGTCGACAATGAAGTGAATCGGAGCCCCCTTGACCCACATCTGTGAGTGAAAGAGGCGCTCCCCTTCCTCTGGTTCTTTTGGTTCGCTTGTCCAAAATTTGGTGGTAGCGATCGTGGCACTGGGTTCATCATCGATAATTTGCTTCCCTCCTTAAATATTTGACTCGGAATCAGAATCAGCCTCTGACTCAGAAGACTTTAGCTCAGCCACGAGGAACTGCTTGGATCAACATTCGTCGGTGTTGTGCCAAGGAATTTTATGGTACTCACACCATTTTCCCATGTCCTTCTTCATCTTCTCGTTTCCCTTCTTGTGTTGCAGATTAGACAGATTATCTTGAGGGAGACCATTGTGACTTGGTCACCTCCTGTGTGGATTGGGGTTTCCTTTTCCCTTCTTCGGTTGTGAGGGGTTTGCAGATCCAAACTCTTTTCGTTTCTGCTTAAATTTTTTCTCGATCTTGAAAGCATATCTATAAGCTATGCCCAATGAGGCGATGTCCAAGAAATCCATTTATGTTTGAATGTATCTATGCAAAGAGCCACGATATTTGAGCACTAGATGACGCTCAGAATATTTGATACCCAATTTGGTGCAGAGGGTATGAAAAATATTGGTGAAGTCTAGTATTGTCTGGTCCCTTTCTTGACATAGGGTGGTCCATCTGGTGTACTGGTCCTCGTAGCTTCCAATAGAGTAGTATTGTTATTTAATGGCGTCCCAGAAGGAATCCCATGTAGGGGTCACCACAAAAATTGCAGATTCCTCCATGGACCTTTGTTCAGAGTAGGTATCCCACTAGTCTTTAACATGGGGAACGACCTTGAGAAGTGCAAAAGTGATCTTTTCCCAATCAGAATAATTGTGGACCAAAAAATATCCTTTGAGCATATTTAACCATTTATCTACAACATTTGCATCTATTAGTCCTTCAAATAATGGAATATCAAAATTTACCTGTACCTTGATGGGGGTTGCATGGCCTCTAGATGAAGATGCTTCTCCGGTGGAAAACCGTTGAAGGATTTGTGCGAAGTTTTCCATCATTTCATTCCTTTGTTGTGGGAGGGTTTCCTCAAGCAACATTTTAATAGGATCTCCTTCTCCATCATATTTATTTTCATCTCCCATGGGTTTTTGTCGAGCTCTACGTAGTCGATCTTGTAATCGCTCAATTGGTTCGAGTCCCAACTTCTTGTACCCAGACCTTGTCGGGGGCATGCACAAAGAAAAATAAATGAAGAGAAGACCATTCTGATACCACTGATCCATATTTAGGAGTAGAACGAACTGATTACAGATTGAATACCATAAACACAGAGATAGGAAGAATAACACAAATATTCAGTGAACAATATCTTCTATTAAATAATGAAATAGGATGAAACTGTAAAACTGCAGAACTGAAACTTGCTCAAATGGTGGTAGCTATCTCTGATAAGAGAAGTAGTTGTTACGCGCATCCGTCTGAGCAGAATGGATTACAATGAGTAATCTGAAAATATCTTTTAACGACAATGGTTGAGTTTTAAAAGCATAAGTTAATTAACCATTTAGGAAAATGATGAAAGAGGAAGAATTAAAGAGGAAACATGGAAGCCATAAAGGAATATACAGATATGGAAATAAGCATAAGGAAAAACAAAACATAAACAAAAATGTTGATAACGGAGTTTGGAAATCTCGCCTACGTCTCTGGGCCTTCGTCTCAGTGGGTGAGGCTTTCTTATTTCTGTTTGAAGCTTCAAATTTACATCATAAAAGTGTCAATGGATTACAAAAATGAGCTAGTTTTGTTCTTCTAGATCTCAATAACCCATCAAAACTGACGGCACTAAAAACATATGAACGAAGCTCCCAGAAATGGCCCGCAAAGGAGCTCTCTTCAATGGCTTCTCTGCATAAAAATGGTTTTGCCTCAACAATTCATCAACATTTTCCTGATCTTAACCTCCTTCATGGATTCAAGAACTTCTGGTTTATATAGGCTTGAAGTGGGCAACAAACTCGCCTCAAAAAGGGCCCAAGATCCTCCAAAAATGGATTAAATCTTCCAAAACTGGTTAAAAATCCATTAAAAATCTTGATATATAGTTTAAAACCCACTTATTGGAAAAAATTAGGTGCAACCCCTAAAATCCGAGCTCCTCATCACTTGGTCACCTACATGTGGCCTCGGGCTGGTGCGTTGGTCCTTAGCCCCCCCGATCTCAGGCCCTGGTCATATGTTGCAAAGCCATGTGTCCGCGCCCTAAGTTTCACGTGCTACAAGTTGGTTAAACCCCTGGTCGTGGCCCCCTGGTCGTGTGCCTTGATTGGTAGGCTAGCTCGACCGACCGACGCTAATCTCTACACATCCAAGCTATGGTAGCATCCAATTCATATGATATATCTACGCGATCGGGGGCTAGCTAGAATGGAAACGCCTAATGCAGAGGGGAATGGTCCCATGGTAATGGTCGTATGGTTAAGTTTGCACTAAGAGCTGGGGCTAGACCCCATCCCTTTACCTTGTCGAATTAATAACCACATCAGTTTAAATATATGTTTTAAACATATATTGTTAATTCATACCATGGGCAGGCTGGTAACCTGGCCTTGCCAAGTCTTTCGTTGTTGAGACCGGAGGTCACAGGTTCGACTCCCCGGAAGTCCATACCAATTTTTCCCAAATTGTCCAATGAAGGGGTACCACGTGGTAGCCCAACACTGGGCCACGTGGTACCATACCACTTGTCCAATATTTTCCACGTGTCATACATTTATTCGTCCAATGTCAACATGTGTGTTCCCAGTCAACATCCATTGTACCTACCACGTCATTGTATGGTTGTACGACATGTACAATTAGCTGCCACGTTAGCACTGTACGGACTGTACAGTCATCATTTTTTGCCTGTTTGGCAAAACAAACAAACCACGATATATTTTGCATACGGTATTTGTTTCATCCCGTTCAAGTTGTGTTAGGTTCGTATCGATGAGGCCTACGTACACGTCCCATTTTGAAGATATTCTGAGCACTTTGATTTTTAGGCCTTCCTGGACCCCATCTTGGCTCCTGGATCCATTATGGATCACACCTCCCCACTAAATACCTTTTGGTCCTCCAAAAGGTTAGAAAATGTACCTTACTGATTACATACTTATAAGGATAAAACAAAACACTATGTTTTACAAAATGATGTTATAACAGGTCATCATTACAACATGTGTGATTACAATAATGGAAGCAAAATACAATGAAGATGTGACATCCACTTTTGGAAAAACCAAGTGATTGTTTTCTTTCCTTCATATTGTTCCCCTTGCTTCGCTGGTAATGCCTCTTCCTTTGTGAGTACATGCACAATATTTTTGTCCTTCTTTGGACGAAGCTTCGTATTAAGCTTCCAACAATTATCCTTTCGATGTCCACCCCTGTTGCAATAAGTGCAGTGGTTTTTCGGCATCCAAACTTGTTTTCCCGTCTCTTTCTTCCGTTGTGGATTTGAGTCTTTATGTTGTGTCTCCTTCTTGGTTGACATAAACTTCTTGTACAAAGATTGTCTCTTCCTACACTTTTCCACACAATGCTTGGGTGAATGACAAAATGTACAAGGATACATATGCCACAAGTTTTGGATTACATGATTATTCTTTTTATAATAAAAAAGAGATTTGGAAAAACCATGACCATTATACGTGTCTTGCTTATCTTCACTTTTCTTTGGAGATGACTTGCATTCACTATCACCATCATGGAGTGATACACCATCACCTTTCATGAATTGTTCCCGCAACGACTTATTCTGGTCTTTTGAAGCATCACTTACTTCCAATGTTTTGGAGCATTCTCCAATCTCCACTTCACCATATCCCAATCCTAAATAACGAGGTCTCTCCACAACCTCTATGGGATTAATGATACCTTGGCCCATATTTCCAAGGCCCTTTCCTTCATAACCCATCTTGGTTAGCAATTTCAAACCTATACCTCTTGTATGTTTTTCAAATGCACCAAAAGAACCATCTTGATGGGAACAATACGAAATTGATGAATGACTTCCACTGCATACCTCAAAGATGTTTTTTGAATTCAGTGTAGAAGGAAATTTCTCTAATTATTCTTCGCTTTTTTCGTTCTTTGAAGATTTCTCTTGAATTGATATATTTCGTTCCAAGTAATCTTCATAAAACACTTTCACCATCTCTGCTGTGGCAAATAGAGTTTTTCGCATATCCTTCTCATCTTGAGAAAGTCCCTATTTAGATGCCATTTTCTCAACTGAGATGAACTTTTCCTTAGTAAACATCCAAACTCAAAAACCAATCGTCAACTAGCTCTGATACCACTTGATCCAAAAATATCTTTTAACGAAAATGGTTGAGTTTTAAAAGCATGATTTAATTAACCATTTAAGAAAATGATGAAAGATGAAGAATTAAAGAGGAAACATGGAATCCATAAAGAAATATACAGATCTGGAAATAAGCATAAAGGAACAACAAACCATAAACAACAATGTTGATAACGAAGTTCGTCAATCTCGCCTACGTCTCTGGGCCTTCGTCTCAGTGGGTGAGGCTTTCTTATTTATGTTCGAAGCTTCAAATGTAAATCATAAAAGTGCCAATGGATTACAAAAATGATCTAGTTGTGTTCTGCTAGATATCAGGAACCCATCAAAACTGGCGGCACTGAAAATAGATGAACGAAGCTCCCAGAAATGGCCCGCAAATGTGTTTTCCTCAATGGCTTCCCTGCATAAAAATGGTTTTGCCTCAATAATTCATCATAATTTTCCTGATCTGAACCTCCTCCATGGCTTCAATAACCTTTGGTTTATATAGGTTTGAAGTCAGCAACAAACTCCCAACTTCCCCCCAAGATCTGGCCTCAAAAATGGCCCAATATCCTCCAAAAATGGATTAAATCTCCCAAAATTGGTTAAAAATCCATTACAAATCTTAATATATAGTTTAAAACCCACTTATTGGCAAAAAATAGGTGAAACCCCTAAAATTTGGGCTCTTGGTCACTTGGTCACCTCCATGTGGCCTCAGACTGGTGCACTGGTCCTTAGCCCCCCAATCTCGGGCATCATCATACGCTGCAAAGCCATGTGTCTGTGCTCCAAGCTCCATGTGCCACAAGTTGGTTAAACCCCTGGTCGCACGCCCTGGTCGGTGGGCTAGCCCAACCGACCAGTGCTAATCCCTACACATCTGAGCCACGATAGCATCCGATTCACATGATATATCCACGCGATCAGGGGCTAGCTGGAATGGACATGCCTAATTGAGAGGAGAATGGCCCCATGGTAATGGTCGTATGGTTAAGTTTATGCCGAGGGTTGAGGCTAGGCCCTAGCCCTTTACCCCATTGAATGAATAACCACATCAGTTTAAATATATGTTTTAAACATATATTGTTAAGTCATATCGTGGGAAGGATGGTATCCCAGCCTTGCCAAGTCTTTCGCCGCCTGGATTGGAGGTCACAGGTTTGACTCCTCGGAAGTCCATACCAATTTTTCCCAAATTGTCCAATGAAGGGGTGCCACATGGAAACCTAAGACTGTGCCACGTGGCACCATACCACTTTTTCAATATCTTCCACGTCTCATACATTGATTCGTCCAATTATCAACACATGTCTGCCCAGTCAGCATCCACTGTACCTTCCACATCATTGTACGATCGTACAAACTATACAGTCAGCGTTGTATGGACTGTACAGTCATCATTTTTTTCTTGTTTGAAAAAACGAACAGACCATGATATCTTTCGTATATGGTGTCTGTTTGAGCCCGTTCAAGTTGCATTGGGTTTGTATCAACGAGGCCTACACACACATATGTTTTGAAGATATTCTGAGCACTTTGATTTTTAGGCCTTCCTGAACCCCATATTGGCTCCTGGATCCATTCTGGATCAATAAGGCTCCATTGGTCCTTTTCATATTACTCATGAATGCCAAAACCTTATATATCCAAAAAGCTAACCCTAGAAGATGAAACACCAAAATTCATGTGGGCCCTATGGGTAAGTTGGTGTAATTTGGTACCTCAACTTCCTAGGGTCATAACTTTTGCATACGACCTCCATTTTAGGCGCGTGATAACCCCTTGGAAAGGTATTTCTGAGAACTACACATTCCATCATTAGACTCTGACTTCGTCTATAGTCTGACTGTGGCGAGCCAAAAAAACAATGTTTAGGGCCCCAAAATAGCCTTCAAAGTACAACAGGATGTGTTGACGTGAAAACATACAAAATAGGCCAGTTGGATTAGGCGAGAGGCCACCCATATCCACCTAGAGAATGTGTGAGGCTTCAGACAACCCCAGAAGTGTAGAACTCACAATTATGAAGTAGTATAGAAATACGTGATGAACAAAAACGGACACGAGGAGCCAGTTGGAATAGGTGGGTGGCCACCAATATCCATCTGGATCACACGCCCCTAAACTAGCAAGAGGAAAACAGATCCAAGGTGGTCACACCCTACACCAACAACAAAAAGAGAAGTTGCACCACTAAAAAACTAGAGGAAAATAGATCAAAGGTGGCCACACCCTACACCGACAACAAGGAGAGAAGCTGCACCATTAAAGAACAAGAAGATAAGAGATCAAGGAGGTCGCACCCTAACCAAGACTAAATCAAGAAGGAGCCGCAACAACAATTTCAGACCAAGAGAAAGTTTGGAGGAAGAACGATGAGTGAGAGAGTGAGGGGAGAGGTTTCCTTTTATAGATTTGGTAGGTAGATTAGGGTTAGCACAATAGCCCTAATTTTAGGGTTAGGTTAAACCCCAACAATTAAACAAAAAATAAAATAATCAATTAAAATAATTAATATTTTAATTCATAAAATATTAATTAGAATAGTTAACAAGTCAAGGTGGATAGCAAAGACCCAAACCACATAAACAAAAAGGAGGACATGGCTCAAACAAGAGAAAGTAACAATAACAAGACAAAGTCAAAGAGGGGGCTTCTTCAAGGGAAAAAATTCCACAAGGGTCTCATGATATAACTTATAATATTTTATCATCCAAACGTAAGAGGAAAGTTAATGATGTGATCATGTCCTTCTTATTAACTTCTCCTAGGTCTCATGGACCATCCCAGGAGAGAACAAGATCACACATAATATCTGCTTGGTACTTGACCAGGAAACTTCCTGGTTTTAGACCATGATACCCCATAACACATCTGGGGGCCCTAAATCACAACTAGGGTCTTATCCACCAAGGTACACAACTAAGGATCAATCCAAGCA
>SNQJ01S0020104.1:169893-190771 GCA_010110895.2 Picea sitchensis | reverse complement strand
CTATACTTAGAAATAGGAGAAAAGATCTCGTCATAATCAATTCCTTCTTTCCGAGAGAATCCACGAGCCACAAATATGGCTTTGAATTTTTCAACACTGTCATCTGCTGCATGCTTTATTTTGTAAATCCATTTAGAGGTTACTATTGATTTTCCTTGAGGTCTTGGGACCACTTCCCATACATCATTCTTCAATATTGACTCGTACTCTTCTATCATGACATACTTCCACACTTCATGTTTGGTAGCCTCATCAAAGGTGGAAAGTTATGAGTCAATCACAAGATTCAACTCAACTATCAGACCAGAGGATTTATCTGGTTTCTTGCTTTCTCTGAAGGTACCTTTATGTGTTGCATGTTTTTCTGCTTCTTTTAAAATTTCACGGCACCATGTTGGATTCCTTTTGACATGAGGCTTCTCTAGGGGAAACTCAACAGAATCCCTTATGGGATCCTCTGAAATCTCTCTAGCCTCCTCCCTCTGCTCATCTGAAAGTGGTGAATCTAAAGGTTCTGGAGATGGAGCTTCTTGCTCCTCTATATCACATGGAAGTTCTCTGGAACGGTGAAAAACGACTTCCTTATGGAAGGTCACATCTCTACTGACCTCTATGAACTTTTTCCCTAGTACATAGATTCGCTTTTATTTTGAGGTCTAACTATATCCCACAAAAGTATCTTTCTTTCTAGAGAGCTCTAACTTAGTCCTCTTTTCTTTTGGTACATGAATGTAGACAAGACTACCAAAAATTATCAAGTGGTCAACTGAAGGCTTCTTATCGGTGAAGACTTCTTCTGAAGTTTTCTCTTCCAAGGCTTTATGAGGAAACATGTTCTGAATATAGACTACAGTGCTTGCAGCCTCGGCCCAAAGAGACAATGGAAGATTCTGATCATACATTATGGATCTGGCTTCTTCACAAATTGTCGTGTTCTTTCTTTCTGCAACCCCATTCTGTTGGGGATTATAAGGCACAATCAAATCCCTCTTAATCCCAGAAGCTTGACAAATATCATCATACTTGTGGGAGTAAAACTCTTTTCTRTTGTCTGTTCTGAAAACWAGGATATGTCTACCTGTTTGATTCTCAACAAGACTCTTAAAATCCTGAAATAACTGAAATATTGATCTTTAGTTTTCAGAAAATAAATCCAAGTTTTACGAGAACAATCATCAATAMAAATAATATAATAAAGAMAACCATTCATGGAAGGAGCAGTGATAGGTCCACAAAGATCAGAATGAATAAGATTTAATATACCATTAGTTTTCTATTACTRTGAGGGTAAGATTTCTTTGTATTTTTACCAAGAGCATAACCTCTACARATACTATCATGCTCAAAAGAAAAKAACTGGCATACCTGTTACCATMTTTTGCAAAGCTGGGAGAGCRTTATAGTTGATATATCCAAACCTTTTGTTGCATAGTTTGCARGGGTTGATCATCTCATGAGCTAAATCTTGAATAACTTGACCAGTGACTTTGTAAAGTCTACCTTCTTGAGCTTTGATTTTCATGGTTGARCTCATACTTTCATTTGAAGGCCATATAAGAGTCTTTCCTTTGGAGAAGGCTAYTGAGTACCCTTTACTTTCTAGAACTACAACTRATCTAAGATTTTTCTTTCATCCAGGAACATAAAKAATTTATTCAATATGAAATACATTACCTGACTGAAGMTGAAAGGATGCTGATCCAAATCCTTTGATGGCATAGGTGCCATCATCACCCAATTCTACCTTCACATTGAACTTCTTATCTCGATAGTTCACAAGGTTTTGTTTGAATCTTGTCATGTGCTTGGAGGCTCTGTTGTCCACTAACCAAAATTCTTCCGATTTGGTGACAGTACGGGAGAGAGTTGAAACAAGATAACTTTCTCTGTGATGTTCTTATTCTTTAGTAGAAGATCTTGTTCTCCTTCTTTGAGGCTCTTCTTCCTGAGTTGCAACTGAAGCATAGAACCTGTCTTTTCATTTCTGTTGTGAAGGAGGGTTTCTGCAATCTTTTTCATAATGACCTCTAGCCTTTTACAGTTAAAACATCTTACTTTAGACAAATGAGAGTGAAAATGAGAGTGTTTACCTTGGGGTTTCTTACCTTTCCTTTGTGCCGAGAAGACCTCTTCCACTTCTTGGCTTTGACTGAAAGAACATGGTATTTCATGGTTGAGGGTTCATTTATGCTTTTAAGTCTACCCTCTTCTTCCATGCAATCATGCCATAATCTCTTGAAGTTGGGTTGAACTTCTCTTCCGTTGACTGATGAGAGAAATGTCTCCCATGATCCAGGAATACCATCTACTATTGTTTGTAGAATGTCATCAACATCCACTGCAACTCCAATTTTTGCACGTTGATCTCTTATTTGGGAAATTTTGGAAAAGAAGGAAGAGATAGTTTCATCCTTTCCCATATTTAATGTAAAAAGTTGTTTCTTCAAAATCCTCTTCTGATTTGGGGGCTTCTTTTCATATAGATTTGCTAAGGCATCAAAACATTCCTTAGATGTCCTTATATGAGCAATAACAAACATCATGTTGTCTTAACTAAGTAAAAAATGACCCTCTTGACTTTGTCCTCCCTCTTCTTATAGGCTTCTCTTCTTTCATTTGAAGTAGGTTCTTCCATCACCCTGGTAACCAGCTCATCCAAGTCACCTTTTTCTAGAATATTAAAAACCCTAGCCTTCCAGGCATTGAAGTTTGGAGCCCCTTCAAGCCTATCTTATGCTTTCATTGAAGATGAAACCATATTGAAAACAAGATCTGTTGTAGAACAAACTTACTGCTGATCTGCAAAACAAACACTTAGGTGTGGATCTATGCATGCTCAAAATTCTGTCACAATTGAGCTCTTTTCACGCCCTAAGCTTTGATCCCATGTTAGAAATTTAAGAGCAAACTATAAACAAAAATATCATTTCAATTTTATTTACTACTGTAGTTTTGAATCATCAATATATAAACAAATTATGATGTAAACCATTAACATAAATTATACAATGAATCTGAACATTACCTTAGCAAAAACAAAGAACAGATCTGAACATTATCTTAGCAAAACAAAGAATAAATTTACCTGATGAGTTTTTTGTTATCCTCTTTTCTGTATACTCAGAAAAAACTATAATAATGATGGATCAAACCCTCAAGGGTAGATCTCATCATGGACTTGTGAACAGTTTTTCCAAGAAGGACTTGGGGAAAATATTAGAAAACTAGCCAGCATACCAAACAATAAATACTGGGCTGAAACAAGGACACCACTGTCCAAAAGAAAATGCCACTTACAGCCTTAAAAAAAATTGTCCAAAACAAAACAGCATAGAGGCAACAACTTATGCGGTATTAGTGATAGGACAACAAAGGAAAATAGGTGCAACAACAGTTAGATACTAGCAACAAACAATATACATAGATTACAAGAGAGAAGACACTGACTGCAACATGTGGCACCAAAAAAGAAGGGAGGCAACAGTAAAACCCCAATCAACAACCACACTCAGTGGCAGGCTAAGGAAGAGTGGAGAGCAGGGGGCGCAGCCAAAACCTAGCAAGAGATCTATCCAAGAGAGTGTCACACCCCTAAACCAACAAGAGGAAAACATATCCAAGGTGATAGCACCCTACACCAGCAACAAAGAGAGAAGCCGCACCACTAAACAACAAGAGGAAAATAGATCCAAGGTGGCTGCACCCTACACCAACAATAAGGAGAGAAGTCGCACCATTAAACAACGAGAAGATAAGAGATCAAAGAGGTCGCACCCTAACCAAGACTGAAACAAGAAGGAGCCACAACAACAATTTCAAACCAAGAGGACGTTTGGAGGAAGAATGATAAGTGAGAGAGTGAGGGGAGAGGTTTCTTTTTATAGCTTTGGTAGGTAGATTAGGGTTAGCACAATAGCCCTAATTTTAGGGTTAGATTAAAACCCAACAATTAAACAAAAAATAAAATAATCAATTTAAATAATTAATATTTTAATTCATAAAATATTAATTAGAATAATCAACAAGTCAAGGTGGCTAGCAAAGACCCAAACCACATAAACAAAAAGGAGGATGTGACTCAAACAAGGGAAAGCAACAGTAACAAGACAAAGTCAAAGGGGAGGCTTCTTCAATGAAAAAATGTCCACAAGGGTCTCATGATATAACTTACAAGCTTTTATCATCCCAACATAAGAGGAAGGTCAATGATGTGATCATGTCCTTTTTCTTAACTGCTCCTAGGTCTTATGGACCATCTCGGGAGAGAAGAACATCACACATCATCTCTGCTTGGTACTTAACTAAGAAACTGCCTGGTCCCAAACCATGATACCCTATAACATATCTAGGGGGCCTATATCACAACTAGGGTCTTATCCACCAAGGTACGCAACCAAGGATCAATCCAAGCATGAGAAAGAATTCCCTGGAACACATCCAGATGCCCTAGAACACATCTAGGGACTTGTATCATCAAACTGTTTGGTCTTTGACCAAGAACCCCAACAATACACTAGGGGCGCTCACTTGTGTCTTTTGCCATGACTCTAATTGTTTGGTCCTAGACCACAAACCCCAAGAGTGCACTAGAGACCCTAAATATCAGCTAGGGTCTTTTTCCATCCTTCGAAAAAATGGCTCTTGCAACTGCTTAATTTTAACAAGTCAGAATGAAGTTCCCATTTGCTACAAGATTAGCTTATTCCTTTCTTGAATGCTTATGTTTTATGTCCATCCCTCGTAATTGCTATATTGCGATTTGGGTTCATATATGCTATAACATGGTATGTTGTCTAACAATTTTATTATTAATGTACTTGTATGTTAGAACCTCCTTAGCACTCTTGACATCTGTCTTGAAAATGACATGTGATTTCTGATAGAGTTTGTAGCCCTTGCGCTCCAATGTGTTTGCAAACATTGGCGACTCACATTTTTGTAGTTGGATTTTTATTTTCCATAACAACCTTAGGTTGAGGTGCTCGATGGACTTGTTAATAAAGTTACGTGCGTATCACCGTCAATTAAAACTGATATTTTTTTTATAAATCATTGCAGGTGTAAACTTTTATAGCCTTCCACTCTGATGTTCCACTTACCATTGATAATCACACTTCTACATTTGAAATGTCAGGTTGGTGTGTGAATCTTCATCTTTTCCACGTCTTCTTGGATGACCATTTCATATGTTATCATGCATATATTTTAATAAACACAGGTTTGCCCTTCTCAAACTTTCCTCGACATTTTCTGCAAGTCTTTCCTCTACATTTTCTGCAAGTTTCATTTGGCTAAATGAAAAGCAAAGTGGTCATTTTTTATGGTTTCCATCCAGAACTATAACATTGAACCTAGTGTTATTTCACCATCTAAGATTTGCTAGTGGCAAATTATTCTGATTGTTTTTTCTCCACTTAGGTTCAAAATTATAAAAGTAATCTTTGTATTTGCTTGAAATTCTGCTCTTATGCTTCCTGCGTCTGCCGTGAAAGACTGCCCTGATTCTTTCAAGTATTTTGGACTTGCATAAATTCTATTTGCAATTTAATCGATTCCTTTAAAGCACATTAGAAGGCTTCGTGCATCAGTCGTTGATACAATGAGGTGTACTCAGCTTATAATACTCGAGGGAGATCATTTTGGCTAAGAAGCCACAGTGGGGTATCCATTCCACCAACGTCACCCAAGATTTGCCCCTGGCTCCAATATTGCTTGATCCACTTGCATGGGCAAGACATCCCACAAGGAGAGATCTGAAGGATTTCGGCCTTGGTGAAGGGAATATCACCACCCCATTGACAACCATCTTCAATCTTGAATCCTAGTGCTTTGATATTTGGGCTATTTGAGTTCTTAGTTCTTCCATCCTTGATTCTAGCATGGTAATGAATGTAGTGATGTTGGGCTTTCAATTATTTAGGTCAGGGTCTACCATGTGGTTTTCTTGGCTTTTAGTGGGGGGAGGAACTTACCAGATTGTAGCTTCATACTAATGGACTTGTGAAGTAGCTGTGACAAACAATTTATCTCCTAAGATCTCATTAGACAATCCTAGAAGATGTCTGTGAATCTTGATCTATCAAAAACAGACCCGAATCTCCAAGTAAATGCCATTAAAAAACTTTTGATAGATTAATCAAGATTGATTAATTCAGTTTAACTGAGTTCCCTGTTCGAACCTAATAATTCTACAGCAAGGGACCTGTTCCGAACATATTAGCTACCATATTAGGACGAAAGCATTCAGCGCATAATAGAGGGACTGCGACTTATCAGATTCCGGCTTTATCCATAACAGTTTCTTGCAGATCCATCTGTCAACACCAAATGCCATGCCATGCCCGTGGTTCTTCAAATGCAGTCATCCAAGGATAGGTTCCCTGTTCAGCTGGTTGTTGCTCCAGTTCTTTGTTTACTAAATTTCTTGGTATTAGTGGTTTACCAAACCGACTGTACTTGGACTGTCGTTTGATTTCTATTTAACTTTTGAATCTATCAGATATTATAAGCTTGTTTATGGTAATGAAATTTTAACTTCTACTGAGGAGTGATCAACTTAAAATCCTTGATGTAGTATATGACCAGTTGCTTTAGAAAAAAGGATGATAAAAAGCATACTTCAACCAAATTTAATTTGACTTGAATTATTAGATAGTATCCAGTATAAGGGAGTAATCAAACTACGTAAAATTTATCTGTATTTTACAAGCTGCGAGAAAAGGCCTCTGTTAACCTAATACTGGTCAGAACGAACAACCAATATAGCTTGGTTGCTGAAAAAATGGTGAATAATATGCATAGGCTTGTTTTCACAAGCAAAGTTATGTTTTTTGTTTTCTCCACTTGGCATTACCAATAATCCCCACAAGAACACCAGCCATTCTTAAAATGATGGAACCGGTTGGTATCCCTGACAATAATTTCTCGTTCAGCAATCTTGGAGATCAATTTTATAGCAGAGTGACAATCACCACACACTCGAAGGTTTTTGATGATCCGGATAGTTGTCCCATATGAAGTGTTAATCATCCCAAATGCAATAGCCAGCTTCTCACTATGGTGGCTGAGAACGTGTTCCTTCTGCTCCTCCTCGACATCATGCATCACAAAGTTTGAATCCGGTATATACCCTGCCTCTTTCATCTGCCCAGACAATCTCTCCAGCTCTGCATTAATTTTCTGTGTATGTGGGTGTGATTTGTCCCCTGTGAGGAATCCATACACTTGGTTTCTAACCTCGATCCAGCTGCAACCAGGAGTCTTTTTTACCTTCCTATCCTCCATCATCTTTCTCACTTTTTCAATGTCATCCCACCTACCTGCTGCTGAGTAGATATTTGAAAGCAGCACATAATGTGAAGAATTTTCAGGTTCTAACCCAAAAAGGCATTCTGCAACACTCTCTGCCAGCTTTACGTTGGTGTGGATTCTACAAGCACCAAGTAGAGAACCCCACACAGTAGTATCAGGCTTTATTGGCATTTTTTTTATGAAGTGTAATGCCTCATTCAGATGCCCAGCACGCCCAAGAAGGTTCACCATACAGCAATAGTGCTCCATTTCAGGTGTGAGGCAATAATCTCCGCTCATGCAACGGAAGTATTGCCAGCCATCTTCCACTAGACCTGCATTGCAGCATGCAGAGAGAACACCAACGAAGGTGACCTCGTTTGGCTTTGTGCTTAGGCATCGCATCTGTTCAAAGAGCTGAATGGCGTCCTTGCCAAGCCCATGCAAGGCACATCCGATGATCATGGAAGTCCATGAGACCACGTCTCGTCTGTGCATTTTGTTGAACACACTGCTTGCATCCTCTATGTTCCCACATTTTGCGTACATATCTACTAGAGTATTGGCTACAACAGTGTAAGACGGAAATCCAGCTTTAATTATATAATCATGGATTTTCTTGCCCTGTTGTAGAGCAGCAAAGTTAGCACATGCTGGGAGGACACTAGCAAAGGTGACAGAGTTCGGCTTCACACCCATCATAAGCATTTGTCCAAACAGCCTCAGGGCATCGTCAAGACGGTCATTCTGAGCATATCCAGAAATCATTGCATTCCATGAGACCAAATTCCTCGTTGGCATCTTCTCAAAAAGCATCATAGCCTCCTCTACACATCCATTCTGTGAATATCCCGCGATCATCGCAGTCCAAGAAATTACATTTCGCTCAGGCATTTTCAGAAATACCTTCAAGGCTTCATCAACACGGCCATTGTGAGCATAACCTGCAATCATTGCATTACATGTCACCACATTTCCTTCAGTCATTTTGTCAAAAACATCGCGTGCATCTTCCATACTCCTGTATCTAGCATACATGTCAATGAGGGCACTACCAACATACGCATTATACTGAAGTCCACTTCTAAGTATATCTTCATGGACCTTCTTGAGAGAAGCCAAGTTAGGAGAAGTCGGCACAATAGTGGCAAAAGCAAATTGATCTGGTCGAATTCCTACCTCTTGCATCCGGTAAAATAATCTCCAGGCCTCCTCGCTGTGCCCATTCTTTGCATATACAGCAATCAATGACGTCCAGGTTACCACATCTCGTTCATGCATTTTGTCAAACACTTTGAGTGCATCATCTGTACTTCCACATTTCGCATACATTTCTAAGAGGGCATTCTCCACAAATAAATCAGTCTGACACCCGCTAGCAATCAAGTGCAGGTGGAAATTCTTGCCATGTTCCAGATCTGCCAAGTTGGCACACGCAGAAAGAATGCTTGCAAAAGTGAACTGATCAGGTTGAATGCCTGTTTTCTGCATTCTATAAAACAGTTCCAAGGCCTCTTCAACAAACCCATGTCGAGCATAAGCTGAAATGAGGGCTGTCCAAGAGACCACATTCTGTTTAGGCATTTCTTCCAAAACGCGACAACCATTCCCCAGGCTTCCACACTTGGAGTACATTATCACAAGCTTGGTTTCTAAATTGACATCCATATTAAATCCCGTCTGAATGATGTGGGCATGGACTAGTTTGCCCTCTGGCAAAGCTTTGATGTTGAAGCAGGCCTGCAAGAAAGAAGCATAAGTAGAAGCAGAGTGTGGATACTCCATGAGAGCTTCTTTCAAGCTACCATGCTTACACAGTGCTTTCACATCCTCAGGGGCAGTCTTCTTGTTGGCATAAACGGCATTAATGTTAACACTACGATGAGTCATGAGAATTGATTTGATCAGATAACAAGGACGGAAAAACCCCAATTTGTTTTTCTTTTTCTGTGTCCATAGTATTTCTGCGGTTGCTATTGCTGCTACCTTCATGAGCAACCGTATAGCAAGTAGACAGGTTATTTGGTGGCATGCTACTCCTGTAATGGTACTTCTGATCTGTGGAATTGTGGACAGCAATCATACTATTCTTCCATTCTCGAGCTGAAACCTAGTTCAGAGAAGCTTTTGTTTCTCAAAATACTTGGCTTTGTATGGGCAATAATCAAGATTTAAATCTGTGGAAGCTCAAATCAAACCAAGTCTAATGGTTGCTCATCGTTGCCTGATGCATTTGGTGTCATGCGAGCGCCTACGGCTTTTTTTTTTTTCAATGGCTTTGCGAAACACTTGTTTTCCTTAAAAAAATTTACATAAATTATCCATCTTAGTTGTTTTTTATTAATATTAATATAATGCTTAATTGATTGTAAAATAAATGTGTAATTAATTATCTTTTTATTAATATAATGATTAATTTATTTTCAAATAAATATGCAATTCATCATTTTTTAATTAATATAATGATTGTATTTTAAAAAAAAAATCTTTATATGTTTATATAATTTTTATTAATATGGTGGTGGTGGTGGTTAATGTTCACTAAAAGATTAGATTTGGTTTATAGAACCTTAAGAAAGGTAAAGGATTATATGAATTTCTTTAAAATTTTATTTCTGTGCTGAAAAGCATTAAGAGAAGCATTCAAAGTGCATCATAGTTTTGATGAGTTAGAATGTTAGGAAGGTTGGTATCTGTAGTTTTGATGAGTTAGAATGTTAGTAAGGTCGGTATTATGACAAATATTTTGAAATTGTGATCTAATCTGGGTATACGCAAGACATTCTAAGAGAAAGTGTTTTTCATCTTCAACCCTCTTAGTGTCATAAAGATGACAGATTCTTTCGACCCATGACATTTTCGGAATTGTCCAACGCAAAGTTTCACTATGTAGTTCATGAGAGTTTGTTCTAACTCATTTTCTTCTTTATGTTAGTCAAAGTGAAGAGATAATTTTGATCTTTTATATTAGGGTTGATCCACTCCTTCTAGTATCTTAATATTTTTTTATCCTCTAATTCTTTATTTCACTATAAATTCTCCCTAAAATTAGACGTAATAATATTTTTAATATTATAGTTATTCTACATAATGACTTCTTCCTTTATTCCCCAATAATTTAGCCAAGGCTTGACATCTTTGTGTCATCCTTGCTTGAGCTATAGGTGGTTTTGTTTGGAGTTCGAAGCAATTTTGAGAAGTCTTTTGTCTTCTATGTTGTTTATTTTGTTCTTGCACATTAAGTACTTAATCATAGATGTGCTCTCAATGGGGGAAAGACTTGCTTCTATGAGGAGGATAAGATAGGATAGGGTGTATTTCCTTTATTTTTGAAATTATAAGTGATAAAATTCTTTTGGATTTTCTCTATCTTTCTCTAGGATTCTCTAGTGATTATGTATCCCCAAACTTCACATCCATATAAAATAACATGAGTGACAAGAGTATCAAAGAAGAGTTTTTTCTTATCCAACATGCAAAGGTAATTTACAATTGTTTTGAAGCCCATAATAAGATTTCCACACTCCATTTATCATTTTCTCAATGCTATAGTTCCAATTGAGCTTGCTATGAATATTGATTATGAGATATTTGTATGAATGCACTTCCTCCAAGCTATTGTTGTCATATAAGAAAGTATCTTAGGTGATCTTTTTAGATATAATTCTCATAAGCTTCATTTTGTCGGTGTTCATAGTCATACCCATACTAGAGCATAAATCCTTGAGGATTCTTAGTTGCTTACCAAGATCATAAGAACTCTCCATAAGAACAATATAATCAACGTAAATAAAAAGGACGATGACTATGCCAATGAGAGTTAGGCCAACACAAACTGCTTCTTCCAAACAATTTTCTAACTTGTTAATATATATGCCAAAAATGGTAGGGGATAGGGACAACCTTGCTTGACTCCTATATTACAGTGAATTTCTTCCAACCAACCCTTGGTGTTCCTAAACTTGGAAATAATGTTCTCATACAACTTACCACAAGAACTCTTAACTTGAACGAAACTTTTAGCTCTTTTAATCTATTCCAAAGGTTAGTCTTGGTAATTGTGTCAAAATATTTTCTAAAGTCAACGAAACAACAAAGGAGATTGTTTTTATTATTACGACACTTCTCCACAATGACCCTAAGTATAACAAGCAATAACCCTAATCATAACAAGGTGCTCCACAATTGAATGATAGATTCTAAATCTGGCTTGACCTTTAGCTCTTTTTCTATGGATTTCTAGCCATATGCTAATCTCCGTTTTCAAAATAATTCCATATAGTTTTGCTAAAATGGAGCTAATCATAATAGTCCTATAATTAGAGGGGTTGCTATTATCCCCACTTTTAAAAATATATATAGTGAGGCTTTGATTCTACTTCCCAGCTTAGCCTTTTGCACATTCCTTGTGCAACTAATCTGAATCCACAGATATTGCTTGAACATGTTGTGTGGAACATGTATATCTAAAGTCATAGGGAAGTAACTATGTAGTAGTATCTTCTGCATGGAATCCTCCAAGAATTTCTATCAACTGCCATCTTTTTCTCTCCTACTTGATCAACACACACTCATACCGAGAGGGAGTGGGGGCTGGAGTGAATCAGTATAAGACAATTTTTTATTTTAACAATCACATATTAACTACAAAATATGGAACATAAGATTTATATGGAAACCCTTTCAGGAGAAAACCACAAAACTTCTATTTATAACTCTTTGTAGGCACCAACCTACTGCTATAAATATTTGTAAGCACCAACCTCCTGGAGACACCAATTTGCATTGGTACAAATCCTAGTAGGCACCAACCTACTCTTATAGATATTCGAAGACACCAATCTACCAGAGACAACAATCCCCACCGCTAAGCACTAACTTAGTAAGAGACATCAATCTCTTACAAATCTTCGTAGACACCAAGTTACTGGAGAAAACAATCCCCACTGCTAAGCACCAACTTATCAAGTGACATCAATCTCTTATAGATCTTTATAGGCACCAATCTATTGGAGACACCAATCCCCACCGCAAAGCACCAACTTAGCAAGAGACACCAATCTCTGAGATACACCAACCTTCACCAAGTCTGCTTGTTGTTTCTTCCTTCACCAGGTTTGCTCGTTTCTTCTTCCTTGAATAGGTCTACTCATTGCTTCTTCCTTCACCAGTTTTTCTCACTACTTCTGCCTTTACCGGGTCTGACCAAAATTTGAATTTCCAAATGAAAACTTTCCCAAAGCTTGTTGTTTTGGGCCTCTTCCTAAGAAAAATATTGTATAGAATGCCATGTATCAAATTTTGCAAATATAATTCAATTTTTTTTACCTGAGGTACTTCTGCATGTCTCCTCTTCCCTTGCAAAATATCAAGATTTGAAGCATCCCAGAAAATAAGTTATAGCAAAAGTGCCAAGATGACTTGTTTGAAATTGATTTTAGGAGCATTCATGAACCCTAACTTCCACAAAGCATATTTATGAAAGTATAATGAACCAACATTTGATATTTTTACAACATGTACACCAAGATCTCTCCTTTGTTTTTGTGAAATATCAAATCCTGAAACATCCCAAACAATAAGTTATAACATAAGTGCCAAACTGACCTGTTTGAAACTGATTTCATGAGCATTCAAAAACTCTAAATTCCACAGGGCATATCTCCAAAATTTTAGCAAACCAACATGATGCAGGAGAATCACCAGCAAAGCAAGCACAAAAGCAGAAGGACGGTTGGATATGCACCAGCACACATTTTGAGAATGTTTTGAATTTGAAAAGATAAAACATTAATGTAATATTTGGAAAATATATGTTTGCTTTTATGGTTTGAAGATTGTAACATAGATCATGAGCAGTTTCTCTCATCTATTTGTTGGAGACATTTATTATAATAAATGTAAAGTAGTTGTAGACTTCATTTCAATTTGATAGAATAGAGTTGTAGGAGGGAAAACTCTAGAAAGCCCCCTCGTATGGATTGTATTAAAATATTACTATTCTCGTTGTAAGAGGAGAGTAAGATAGAGTTGTAGAGTAAGAGCGGAGGAGAATAGAGATTGTAGAAGTTTGTATAAGCAGATAGTTGATGCTATAGAACCCATGTACATAATCACTTGAGCTAATATAAGAATGCTTTGACTCAATTTCATGGTGTTGTGATGAATATTGTTTGCATCTATTAAATGGTATGTTTACATTTTGCTTATATGCTCTGTTATGCATTTGTTTCAATGATGTGTATGTATGATTTCATGTTGAATGTATGAAGTTTGTGAGAGGAAGAATATGAGTTTCAATTGTTTTTCGTCCTGAGAATTCCTGCAAGGATTGGAGGGAAAGTCCGCAAAGAGTGCGTTGACGAGATTCTGAGTTTTACCTCAGAAAAGCTCAGGAGAGATACCATTGTTCTCATACTAGTAGAAGTGTAAGTATAGCACAGAGTTGTGCAAGGTGTGCATAGGTGAGTTGAGGTCTTTGAATTTTCCAAACCAGTGAGTGGTTGAAGAGTTACTGTTGCAAGGAGTGCGCAGGATTGGAAGAGTTCAGATAATCAGAGGTTATCATGAATGTCACAAGGAGTGTGGGCATAATCCCTTGGAATCCTTGAGTTTGCAGCTAGAATCGAGCTCAGGAGGGATAGATACTTGGAAGAGTTCAAAGGGAAGACAAGGGTTGAATTTGCCTCGCAGAAATCAAGCTCAGAAAGGAGGTGCTGATTTATTTGGTCAGGAGCATCGAGAACTTGAACAGACAGTTGAAATTATCAAGGGGAGAACTATCGATTTTTCGTGGAACATTGGATCCAGTGGATCAGTGGAGAAGTTAAGGTTGAGTATCTATCAATACTCATAAGCTCAGGAGGAATAGTCACTGTTAGATCTGGATCAACGAGAGCTGTTGATCTTGTGGTTTTCAATTTCGGCATTTCGGGAGTCAGAGCAGTGGAGAAAGTCATTGACTCAGAGTCAAGAGTCGCGAAATCTCGATACGTGAAATTATGACACAATCTGGATCGTCGGATCGTGGAAGGCTCATGGTCGTTGATCCGAGGAGAAGAAGTCACGAGTTCAGACTTCGGGAAAAGGAGAAGAGGTTGCATCGTGATCTCATGAGTCACAAAATCCCGACGCACTTGGAGGTGGACCCCGGGACATGACTAAGGTCACATGGCTGAAGCATAAGGGAGGAGCTAGTTAAAGTTCCGTTAGTCCATTTTGGGGTTTTGGGAGTCAAAAGAGTCAAAAGAGCTCAACAACGAAAATCGCAAAGTCGCAAAACTCAAAATGCTTTTTCGGGTAAAGGTTGTGGTCACGTCAGTTGTTCACGTGGAGTGGAGGTTCACACCTTGTGCTTGTTTATGCAGGCATAAACTCTAGAAGGACACGTGGTTACATGTGTGAAGGTTCCTGTGGGAACTAAAGAGCCATTCCAACTCAAGGGAGATTTAGAATGATTCTTAGACTGGGAGGTCACGCAGAACCTATTGAGGTAGGGGTGTTACGTCAGGTGGTATCATAGCATAGCTAACTACTTTTGTTTTCTATGAAGGGGAGACAAAGGACAATTGTGATTTAAATTCTGTGCGGAATAGACTTAAAAAATGCCGCTAAGAAGATGTCAAGATAGACCCATACTCGATCCAGCCGTGGAAAGGGAAATGCGAGAACTTCGTGCTCGATTGGATGATATGGAGACAACACATAGACGAACAACTGATACTAGAGATGTCAGTGAATCCGAAAATGAGAATGAAGCTAGACCCGAAGAATAAGAAGTTGTAGTCGAAGATGTTGCAGAGGAACGTCTATTCAGATTTGTTGCAAGAATAAGGGCCAGAGAAAAAATGGACATCCCGATGTATGAAGGCAACTTAGACATTGAGGAGATGCTAGATTAGTTTAGAGCTCTAGATAAATACTTCGACTATGAGGATATCAAAGAAGATAAGAAAGTTAAACATGTTGTCACCAGATTGAAGGGGCATGCATCACTGTGGTGGGATGAACTACAGGATGACATGCGTTGCAAAGGAAAACAAAGAATCAAAAGTTGGGATAGGATGGTCGCAAAGATGAAAGCCAAGTTTATACCTAGAGATTACCAAATTAATCTGTTTCGAAGAATGCAGAATTTGAGACAGAAGGGGATGATAGTGAAGGAATACACTGAGGAGTTTTACAGACTCAATATCGGGGCAATTCGTCATGAGAATGATGATGAAAAAGTCGCCAGATACATGAATGGCTTGAGATATGAAATTCATGATGAGATGAGCATGGTGACAATCAGAAATGTGGAAGATGCTTATCAAATTGCTTCAAAGGCAGAAGTAAAGTTGGCCCGAAAGAAAGGTCAAAGGGGCAGAGGTAGAAGTCCAATCCGAGGTAAAGTAGTTGCCCAGGACAGAGTACAGAAGCCCAAGGATGAATAAAAGAAACCTCATAACCACCCATAAAGGTGAGGAAGTTCACAAGGAGGAAAGTATGCCGACATGAACACTTTTCCTCGAGCTAGAGGAAGAGGAAGAGGCAGAGGTGGTGAAATAAAGTGTTTTGTTTGTGGAAAGATCGGACACAAATCTTTTGAATGTCCCAACAGAAAAATAGATGGAGGCGAAGCTCACATTTCAGAAGTGCAGAGGTGAAATGTTGAGGCAGAAGATGCAGAAGGCGAAAGATCCTTAATGATGAGGAAAATTCTCTTGAAGCCAGAGAAAGAGATAGAGAATCCAGTCCAGAGGAAAAATTTGTTCAGAACTGCTTGCAAGACCAAGGATCAGGTATGCAAGGTAATTGTGGACAGTGGAAGTATAGATAATTAGTATCCACATAAATGGTGGAGAAGTTGGAACTGGAGATAGTTGCACATCCGAGCCCATACAAGGTTTTGTGGTTGCAAAAAGGAAATCAGGTAAGAGTCACTAAACAATGTTTAGTTGAATTTGAGATAGGGGGTTATAAAGATGAAATCTTATGTTATGTTATTCCCATGGATGTTTGTCATATTTTGTTGGGGAGATCATGGCAATATGATAGAAATGTTGTTCATGATGGGAGAAAGAACACATACACCTTGGAGAAGAATGATAGAACACATGTGTTGCTACCAATCGAATATAGGAAGGTGAAAGAAGAAGCAAGCAACACTATACTTCTCATGAATGGGAAGGAACTTCTGGATGAATTCAAGAAAGATGAAGACATGCAGTTTGTTGTGGTGAGAAAACCTAGAGTCATCTTGACCAGTACTTCGATAGATGATCTACCAGAGGAAATTTGGGAAATGTTGGAGGAATTTGCTAATATAGTGGTGGATGATTTACCTTGTTCATTGTCGCCCATCAGGAGTATAAGCCATCGCATTGATATTATACCAGGAGTGAGTTTACCAAACAAATCAACGTATAGATTGACTTCGTAGGAGAATTAAGAAGTTAAGAAGCAAGTCCAAGGTTTGATGGACAAAGGGTTGATTAGAGAGAGCTTGAGTCCATGTGTCATTCCAACAATGTTATGTCCAAAGAAGGATGGTGGATGGAGAATGTGTATAGACTCAAGAGCTATAAAAAAAATCACCATCAAGTATAGATTTCCTTTACCGAGGATGGATGACTTGATGGATTGCTTAAGTGGAGCAAAGTTTTTTTCAAAAATTGATTTGAAAAGTGGGTATCATCAAATTAGAACGAGGGAAGTGGAAGACAACATTCAAGATGAATGAAGGGCTGTGTGAATGGCTTGTCATGCCATTTGGTTTGATGAATGTGCCAAGTAATTTTATGAGATTGATGAATGAAGTCTTGAAAGATTTCATTGAAAAATTTGTAATTGTGTATCTTGATGATATACTGATCTTCAGTAAGATTGAAGAAGAACGTTTGAGACATTTAACTCTAGTGATGAGGAGGTTGCAACAAGAGAGGTTGCTGATAAATATGAAGAAGTCATCTTTCATGAAGAAATAACTCATTTATTTGGGTTTTGTAATCTCTTTGAATGAGTTGAAGATGGATCTTGAGAAGGTAAAATCAATCAGAGAATGGCCATCGCCAGGGAATATCTTTGAAGCCAGAGGCTTCCATGGATTAGCCAGTTTTTATAGGAAGTTCATCAGAAATTTTAGTGGAATTTCTACACCAATGATGGACACAGTCAAGAAAAGACATAAATATTTTCATTGGACAGAGGAAGAAGAGAAAAGTTTCAAGTTGTTAAAAGAGAAGATAATTGGACCACCAGTTCTAGTTCTACTAGATTTTAGTAAGACATTTCAAGTGAGATGTGACACAAGTGGATTTGCGATTGGAGCGGTCTTAAGTCAAGAAAATAGACCAGTTGCATACTTCAGTGAGAAGCTGAATGATGCCAAGATGAAATATTCCATGTATTATAAAAAAAATTATGCAATCATACAAGCACTGAAGAAATGGAGGCACTACTTGGTTCCAAAAGAGTTTGTTTTGTATAGCAACAACCATGCTTTACAATTCGTAATCAGATACGAAAAATTGAACCAAAAACATGCAAAATAGGTTGAATTTATGCAAAACTTTACTTTTGTTATAAAGCACATTTTTGGAACTGTTAACAAGGTTGTTGATGCATTGAGCAGGAAATGTTTGATACTGTAGGAGTTTCGTGTGAAGACCTTAGGTTTTGATAGCCTTAAGGACATGTACAGAGATGATTCAGATTTTAGGATGCTTATGAAGCATGCGAGAACATTGTTTTAAGAGATAGGAGCCAATGGATTGAATATTTAATTCAGGATGGATTATTATTCAAAGGAAATCGGTTGTGTATCCCTAAGAGTTCTATGAGAGAGAATCTTCTAAAGGAAAAACATAGCGAAGGATTGGCTGGACATTTCGGCCATGATAAAACATTTGCACAACTGAACAGTTTATATTATTGGCCAAGGATGAGGACGAATGTCAAGAAGTTTGTGAACAAATGTAGAATTTTCGAGCACGCAAAGGGGAAAAGACAGAATACAGGTTTGTATCAACCATTTCCAGTACTAGAAAGGCCATGGGATGCGGTAAGTATGGATTTTGTGTTAGGACTGCCAAGGACACAGAGAGGCTATGATTCCATATTTGTGGTATTTGACAGATTTTCTAAAATGGCACATTTCATTCCATGTCATAAAACCAGTGATGCAACACACATTGCAAACCTAGTTTTAAAAGAAGTTGTTCGACTTCATGGTTTACCCAAGAGTATTGTTTTAGACAGAGATACAAAATTTGTTGGTCATTTCTGGAGGACACTATGGAAGAAGATGGCGACTAATTTATCTTTTAGCTCAGCATAGCACCCTTAGATGGATGGACAAACTGAGTTAGTAAATCGAAGTTTAGGGGACTTGTTGAGGAGTTTAGTAGTTGAACATCACAGTCAGTGGGATCAGATTCTGCAGCAAGCGGAATTTGCATATAATGACTCACCTAACAGGAACACAGGATAGAGTCCATTCCAGATAATGTATGGAATGTAGCTAAGAGGCGTATCTAATTTGAGGGACTTAGAGAAGCATGAGTTTAGAAGTGTTGGAGCATAGGATTTTGCAACAGAGATGCAAGAGCTCCACAGTAACATTAAAGAACGGTTGCAGTATTCTAACTAGGAATATAAGCGTAAAGAATAACAACATCGAAGAGAGATTTAGTTTGAAGTGGGAGACTTAGTCTTAGTGCATATAAGAAAGGAAATATTCCCAAGGGGAATGTATAATAAACTAAAGATGAAGAAGATAGGGTCATGTAAGAGCATAAGAAAATTTGAGGCAAATGCTTATGAAATAGAATTGCTAGATGGAGTTGGAATTTCACCCATATTAAACGTAGCAGATTTGTATCCTTACAGAGCAGATGAAGAGAGAGGAGAGGAGAACCAAAAGGAAGTTCAGTGGGTCAAATAGTTTCTTGTAGCTAAAAAGCCGTAGATGGAAAAGATCATTGATCAGAGAGCTAGCAAGAATATCTTGAGAAAGATGTATTTTGAATATTTGGTAAAATGGAAAGGACACCCAATTGAGGATGCCAGTTGGGAAAGTGAAGTGGAGATCCAGAAACATGGACAGACGGTGCAGGAGCTCATGAACAGGAGTCCATGAATTTTTTAGCCAGAGGAGTATGATGCAAGAGCATCACCAACAAAGAAAGCACAAAAGCAGAAGGACAACTGGATATGCACCAACACACATTTTGAGAACGTTTTGAATTTGAAAAGACAAAACATTAATGTAATATCTGGAAAATATATGTTTTCTTTTAAGGTTTGAAAATTGTAATGCAGATCATGAGTGGTTTCTCTCATCTATTTGTTGGAGGCATTTATTGTAATAAATGTAAAATAGGTGTAGACTTTATTTCGATTTGATAGAATAGAGTTGTAGGAGGGAAAAATCTAGAAAGCCCCCTCGTATGGATTGTATTGAACTATTATTATTCTCGTTGTAAGAGAAGAATAAGATAGAGCTCTAGAGTAAGAGTAGAGGAGAACAAAGATTGTATAAGATTGTATAAGCAAATAGTTGATGCTATAGAACCCATGTATAGAATCACTTGAGTTAATATAAGAATGCTTTGACTCAATTTCATGGTGTTGTGATGAATACTGTTTGCATCTATGAAATGGTATGTTTACAATTTTCTTATATGCTCTGTTATGAATTTGTTTTAATGCTATATATATATATGATTTCATGCTGAATGTATGAAGTCTGTGAGAGGAAGAATATGAGTTTCAATTGTTTCTTGTCCTAAGAATTCCTGGAAGGATTGTAGGGAAAGTCCGCAAAGAATGCATTGACAAGATTCTAAGTTTTACCTCAAAAAATCTTAGGAGAGATATCGCTGTTCTCATACCAGCAGAAGTGCAAGTATAGCATAGAGCCATGAAAGGTGTGCACAGGCGAGTTGAGGTCTTAGACTTTTCCAACCTAGTGAGTGGTTGAAGAGTTACTGTCGCAAGGAGTGTGCAGGACTGGAAGAGTTCAGATAATCAAAGGTTATCATGAATTCCACAAGGAGTGCAGGCATAATCCCTTGGAATCCTTGAGTTTGTAGTAAGAACCGAGCTCAGGAGGGATAGAGACTTTGAAGATTTCAAAGAGAAGATGAGGGTTGAAGTCACCTCACATAAATTAATCTCAGAAAGGAGACACCGGGTTATTTGGTCAGGAGCATTGAGAACTTGAACGGACGGTTGAAATTATCAAGGGGAGAACTACCGATTTTCTGTGGAACTTTGGATCCAGTGGATCAATGGAGAAGTTAAGGTTGAGTGTTTATCAACACTCATAAGCTCAGGAGGAATAATCTCCATTAGATCTGGATCAACGAGAGCCATTGATCTTGTGGTTTTGAATTTCGACATTTTGAGAGTCGGAGCAATGGAGAGATTCGTTGACTTGGAGTTAAGAGTCGCGAAATCCCGATACGTGAACTTCCTGTAATGACCCGTGATTATAAATTATAATTAATTGAATAATGTAAACCTAAAAGATTAGCTAAACTATAATTATTTATTAAAATAACCTTAACTAATTATTTATTATTAATTAGTTATTCTTAATTAT